>JABFPR010000272.1:0-11178 GCA_022817345.1 Neoscelio sp. ZL-2020
GCGGGGCGTGGCGGGGGGGGGTGTGGGCGGGGGGGGGGGGAGGGGGGGGGGGGGGCGGGGGCGGGGGGGGGGGGGGGGCGGGGGGGGGGGCGGGGGGGGGGGGGGAGGGGGGAGGGGGGGAGGGGGGGAGGTTGGGGGCGGGGGTCGTGGGAGGGTGGTCGGGGTCGGGATCAGGTGGGCATCGACAGGCTGCCGGGCCTCACGCTCGGGCGCGGCGCCCTTGTGGATATCCTGGGCTTTGCCCACCGGGGCGATGGTGGCCACCATGAGCTGGCGCCCGATGGCCAGGGACCGGCGCGTCATCTTGTCCAGCAGCTCACAGGCCGGGTTCACCTTCCCCTCGACCAGCATGCCGTCGCGGTCGATGCTATCTTGCAGTGCCTCGATGTCGGCATAGGCCCGCGCCAGGTTCGCCGCAAGCACCAGGTCAGCGTCGGTCCAGGTGTCCCGTGGGCGAGCGGTCACAATGGCATCCCAGAACGGCCTGTCAGCATCGCGCACGCGAATGTGCGGCGGTGGCTGGATTGGGCCGACAGCGACGGCCTGGCTCGCAGCTACGGCGGCCTTGGCGCTGTCAGATCGGGGGCGGCGGGGCGTGGTCTTCATGTTTTTGGGCAGTTAGCGAAGAAAGAGCAGGGAGGGGGCGGTCTAGCTCCACGCGGTTCCTAGTGATCTTTTGGCTTGTTCCAGTGGTGGTTCGGGTCGAGCGGAATGCCGCGCACGTCGCACCCCAGGAACACCTTCTTGCCCATGTCATGGGCCGTCTTGCGGCTGTGGCATTCGTGGCACATGCCGGTCAGATTCTCACGCCGGTTGTCGTCGCCATCGTTGTTGATGTGGTCCACGTCAGTGCTGGCCACGTACTGACCACGGGCCAGGCACCAGCGGCACAGTGGCTCCTCAGCTAGAACCTGTGCCCTCAGACGGCGCCACGCCGCGCTGGATAAGGGAATAACCCGCGCCTTGGGCTTGTACTTCGAACGCCCCTTGTCGGTCGCCTTCATGCGTCTTCTCCTTCGCCAGTCGCAGCTTTTCTTCCACTATCGACTCGATCACTCGCACCCTGGGCTTGAGCATCTGGAGTCTTGGTTTCTTGCTCATCGTCGATACCTTCCACCGGTGGTAGGTTTTCCATACGGCGGACCTCGGACGGCAGTAGCCACCGGTCCTCAATGCCGCGTTGATAGAACTGGGCACGGTTGAGGCTATCGCCACGCAGCAGGCCTTCCACGTTGTGCTCAGCAAAGAAGCCGCTGCCCAGTAGGGTGCGGTTGATAGCCTGTTCCCACGCGACCAGGTGGCGGCGCAGGGTGTGGGTGACGAAGTACCGGCCCAGCTCCACGGCGTTGCTGTAGTTCGCCTCGCGCAGATCACCGATCAGTACAGGCGGTACACGGAACAGGCGGGCCACTTCCTCGACCGACAGGCGCCGGGCTTCGATCCACTCGGCATCCTCCAACGTCATGGATACCGCGCTGTACTTCGCGCCCTGGGGCAGCACTGGGGTCTTGCCGTGGTTGTTCACGCCAGCTTGGCCAGCGGCCCAGCTCTCACGAATCTGCGCGGCCTGCTCCTTGGTGGTGCCGGGTGCCGTCTCGATCACGCCCGACAGCTTGGTGCCCTGCTCGAACATCTTGGCGCCGTGGGTACGTTCAGCCAGCGCCAGCCCCAGGGTATCCCTGGCCACCTGGATAGGGCTGCGCCCGAGCACACCGTCTTCGGTGTGGTAGCGGATGTGCAACATCTCGTCGGCGGTCAGCCGCTGCAGCTTGCCGTGGCGGTCGGTGTATTCGTAGACCAGGCGCTCGCTGGCCGAACTGCGCAGGATCGACACGCTGTCCGGGTTGACCGGTTCCAGCGCCTGCACACGACCGGCACCACTCCAGCGGATGCGAGCATAGGCATTGCCGCGCAGCAGGATGTGGCGTTGCAGTTGCTCGCGGAATTCCAGGGCGGTCTGCCACTCGTTCGGGGCGTCATGCAGCAGCGCGTAGAGGGGATGAGCGCGGGCCTTGTCCCGTCCGTCATCGGTGCGGCGGTACACGTCCAAGGGCAGGCTGCCCACGCTCTCGCTTATGGCAGCGACAGCCGCGTACACGGCACTGATCGACTCGGCGGTCTGTACCGTGATGTTGACCCCTGCCGAGTTACCGGCCTGGCTGAACTGGTCGAAGTACCGATCATAGGCCGGGGTATTGTTGGAGCGCGTGAACAGGCGGAACAGCTTTTTCACCGGATGCACTCCAGGAACTCAAGGTATCGGCGGGCATCGGCCAGCGCCAGCATCGGCTTGCGGCTGCGCACCGATACGGTGGTGGTCGGGTATGCCGGATTCGCCGTGATGGTGATTTCGTGCAGGTCCACGTCCTGCAAGCTGCGCAACTCGCCTTGCCAGTCCTCCTTCACCGGCACGAAGCCAAATGAGCACCCGGCCACGTCGCCACGCTTCACCAGCTCGGACAGGTCGCGGCCCAGGCTGGTGTCGGGCAGGTCCAGTTCGAAGGCAAGGCCCACGTCATCCTCAGTAAGGCGCAGGGTGCCAGCTCCGACACGGCCCAATAGGGCTGCATCGTCGTGCTCGTAAACGGCGCGGATGCTGGCGGCGGCTGGACCTGCAAGGGAGCGCTTGAACGCCCCCGGAAGGATGATTTCGGTAAAACACCCAATGGAGGCTGGATCACCGAAACGAGCGGCATAGCCGAACAGCGTCCGGCCCTTCCGTTCCAGGCTTGCGGCTGCTCGGCGTTCCATCACGGTGCGCTCGCTACTACGAAACCTTCGGGATGGCGTACAGCGGTATCGACGGTGGCCATAGCGCGAACCTGCACACCGCCACGGCTGTAGGCCGGTTCGGAGTATGGGTTGACCAAAAGGTCAATTTCGCTCCAGACACCCAGCATCACCTGGCTCCAGTCGCCCAAGATCAGCTTGCCAGTCGGGACGTTCTTCGAAGTCGCCAGCGCCAGGCTGGCCAGGGTGCCGTTGTCGAACAAGAAACCGCTGCCCGATCCGGCCACCTTCTCGGTGCTGCCCAGTACGGTGCGGATGGCGGCGGTGGTCAGCCAGCGGGCGTTGGTGATGTTCACGTCATCCAGCTTCTCCAGCAGCGCCAGCACCTCGGCCCAGGTGTCGGGCAGGGCAGCGGTCTGGATGCCGGGGGTATTCAGCACGCCCAGCGGTTCACCAGCAGCGCCGCTGCCGTTGATGATGGCGCGGTCGATCTGGCGGGCGATGAGGAAGGCCAGGTCTTCACGCACCAACTGCTCGATACCTGGCGCCGATTGCTGGAGCAACTGGCGGCTCATTTCAGTTTTGCCGCCGCAATGCTTCGGAGTCAGGGTGACGTTGTCGAACGACATTTGGGCTTCGGGCACGGCCTGACCCTCAGTAACCCAGCCGGTTTCCAAGCCGCTGCCGTACTTCGGAATCGACACATTGCCGACCAAGCCGGTCAAGCTGCGGATACCCAGCGAGCGGGCCAGCAGGCTTTCGCGCAATGGGCCGATGTATTGGTCTGCCCGGTGGTCGGTGCCCACCAGCTCGGGCGCGGTCGCGGTGGTGTTGGCGCGGCGCTCCAGGGCGGCGAACGGCACGAATACGCCCTCAGCCTTGCGACCAGTGCGGCGCTCGGCCTCTTTGGCATACTCGGCCTCGGCGCCGTCCAGAGTACGCCCCTCCATCTGCGCACGCAGGACACGCACGACCGATACGCGCTTCTCCAGGTGCTCAGGGGTATCGGTGGCGGCGGGAGCGGCGGTGCGCTTCTCCAGATCGGCCAGGTGTTCATGGCGGGTGATCTGGTCGGCCAGCGAGCGCTCTTCGGTCCTGAAGGTTTCAAACTTGGTGGATTCGTCGGCGGTCAGGTCACGGCCAGCAGCGGAAGCGGTGTCCACCAGCTTTCTCATGCCTTCGACGGCGGCGGTGCGCTTCTCGCGCAGTTCGTGAAGTTTCATCAGGGAAAAGTCCTGTGGATGGGGTTTTCGAGTACCCACCATAGGCCTGTTTTCCCTGTCAAAACAGTGGCTTACCGTTCGCTTGATTGAGGCTCTGTCCTATTGTGTATGGGTGTATCTGTAGGGACATTGAGGCTTGAGAATTTCCGATGAACGGTCATCTGGTCGCCTCACTGCCTGGATTGAGCAAAAGTCGCGGGCCGCGATGTTTGGTTCAGGCCGAGTCGTAGTGAGAAAGCCATTCATCGACGGATTGATCTTCTGGTGCTCTATATGTCTCTTGTGGGGTATTGGAAAGGGTCTTGTTATCGTCCCTTCTTGTTAACTTGTTTTCGTGGTTTGAAACGCACGTAGTTTGATTCCGCTGCAAGCCTTGTGGTGACTGGGCTGTAGCGGTTTCCTTGTGCCCTGATGTTGTGCCTTCCTTGTGCCCGAGTTGTGCCCAAGTTGTGCCTTCCTTGTGCCCTAGAATCGCCAGGCGGACTTGGTCTGCTGTAAGCGTCACAGGCTGGAGCGACTGAGCATCAAGCCGATCCTTCCTCATACCCCCAGCCACCAAAATGCTGGACAGCCTTCCCAGGGACTTATGGAATCGCTGCATCCGATCGGGTAGAGGCAGGCCGGTACTCAGCCAGAACTTGTAGAACCGGCTTCGCTCACCAACACGGAACTCACCAGCAGGGAGAGGTGCGCCAGCCTTGCCGCCTGCGGTTGTGCGCTTGCGGGTCAGGTCCACATTGAAAATGGCGTAGGCAGTTTCACCAGTCAGCACCGATGCAAAACGCAGGGTGACGCCGGGCGACTTGTGCTCGCCGTACCGGCCCGCGCTGTAGCTTGCGTACCTGAACGCATCCATGCCCACCGCCATAAGCACTTCCCGACATAGCCGGGCCGTGTTGGCGGCGATCCACTCAGGCGGCACGGGCTTGCCGCTCGCCGGTTGAATGACGAGCTGCCCACGCTCAATGCTCACCATGTCTCCACGGCGAAGTAGTTTTGCGGCTAGGCATTCCATTCAGGAACTCACAATCAGGCGCAAAGGGGTCGATCTGAAATCGACCCCCTGCAGGGGCGGTGGGTTGTCAGGCTGCGCGGCGCGTGCCAGACTTGCCCCCGATATCGCATTCCCGTGCCGTATCCTGACCCTTGCGGCGCTGCAACGCCGCTTGGGCCTTCTCTTCTTCCTTCCAGACAAGCTCGCTCAGGTTCTCACTGCGTTCGCACAGGCTGTGCGCGACCAGCTTCAAGCCGTTCATGAGCCCAGCCAGGCGATAGCCGTTCAAGAACGGGCTCCCTTCGCTGTCTTCTTCGGTGGCGTTGTCGTTCACCAGGTCAGCAACTACGTTCATGAAAGTGCCAGCATCCATCAGCAGCTTGGCGTCGGTTTCCGTAATCTGCAGGTTCATGCTGCGCTCCCCTCGAAAAACTCAATGATCTGCTCGGCACCCATGTCGTAGCGGTGACCTGCCTCGATGCGGTTGGTGGCTTGTTCAATGAGCATGAACTCGCCGTAGTTGTCGCTGGAGTAGTGCGACTCAGAGCGCTCAGCCCGGTAGCCGTGCTTCTCTGCGATCCGCTTAGCGCGGGCGTCCAAGGCGTTCTGTTTCTTAGGCATTTGCAATTACCTCGATGCGATGCGCGCCCAGTCGGCGCAGGGTTTCCAGATCGACCAGGCGGGTGCTGGCCGGGAGTTGAAGCGTGCCCAGGACTTTCTGGGCACTGCCGATGATGCGGATGGTCATCGGGCGTTCTCCACAGCCACGCGATTGATGTACGTCTCCAGTTCCTTCGCCAGGATCATGCGGCGACGACCGAGCTTGAAGCTGGGCAGTTCGCCGCGGGCAACGATCTCGTAAAGCATTGAGCGGGCTACACCGATCACGCGGGCAGCATCGTCAATGCCGAGTGCTAGGGGCTGATGGGCTTGAGTCATGTATAAATCTCCAGTTGTGTAAGCTTGCCGACCGGACGATACTGGACGGTGTAGACACCATATTTGTAAGTAACAGGCATTGCAAGCATTTTTGCATGCTTACGTTCCTCGGGAGTGACGAATGGCTAACAGGTCGAAAAAGGTGGTGCTTTCCGCCCGTGTAGAGCCCTACCTCAAGGTAGGCATCGAACTGGCAGCGGTGGCACGGAATGAGAAGATCGTCAAACTTCTGGAGAACTTCATTGAGGTGGGTCTAAATGACCTTCAAATAGATGACCCATTTATAGTAACCAAGACTGAAAAAACTTCATTCATGGCAGTCCTGAAATGTATCTGGACGGACGATGAAGTTCTGTTCAAGCTGCGGGCTGGTGGTCTTGGCGTAGACTTTGCTGGTGAAGAACTATGTTTTATTTACAACAACGTGCTTTCTGAAAAATACTTCCATGGCGATTACAGCCTGTACGGAGACTTGAACGGCCTAGCGAAAAGATTCAATTGGCATCCACCAGCAATACAGAAAGTCGATTTACAGAAAATCAAGGACGAGTGGCTGCTTATTAATGCCTACTGCCAGTTCCTAATTACAAATAGGCCATTTTATTTGGACTACGAGGAGTACAAAGCAAAGGTTAGTGCTCCTATAGACCACTTGGATGTACCTTTTAAATAAGCTCCACCGCTGCCGCCTTGCTCTCCGGCGCTAAGTGCGCATACCGCAGGGTCATCTTGATATCGGTATGCCCCAACAAATCGCGCACTGTGTTGAGTGGGACGCCAGCCATGACTAGGCGTGATGCGAAGTCATGCCGCATGTCGTGCCATCGAAAACCGACAATGCAGGCCTCAGCCAGAAGCGCCAGCCAGGCGCTTTTGACATCCTCCATGCGTCCGCCGGTGGCGCTAGCAAACACATACCCATCACCCGCCGTTTGTTTGCGCCAGCCGGACAGCGTATTAAGCGCTTCGCTATTCATTGGTATGTGCCGAGTTTGTGATGACTTTGCCGTGTCACCAACTACAGTAATCACTTTGGTGGTGAAGTTTACTTGTGGCCACTTTAGGTTGAATATTTCGCCGCGCCGCATACCGGTATTAAGAGAAAGCAGAATCATCGGCTTTAAATGGTCGGTGAATGCAGAATGCTCAAGGTCTGGATAAAGTTCCTTTCCCCGGCTGGCACGCCAGTTGTTCGCGCTTTTTCTTTCCAAGCAAGCTCGGTGCTCTCTAACCTCTAGCGCATTCCTAAGGTTTTTGGATTCCTCTTTTGACAAGTATCTGACTTGGCCCTTGGTATCAACTTTTAACGGCTTGATCTTATCCAGAGGCGAGGAGGGGAGATACTCCCAATCGACGGCGCGGGAGAACGCACCGCTGATGGTGCCCATCTTGCGATTGACGGTAGAGGGTTTGTTGCCAGTCGTCAGCCAGGCGGTACGGAGCTGCTCCAGATCACGGCCCGTGATCGCATCCAGGCGGCAGTCCATGATCGCGGTAAAGTAGTTGGTGAGGGTGTGCAATGTTTTTGCATACCCCTTCTTGTGAGCTTTGAACCAGGGCAAATACACGTCGTCAATGAATGCCCGTAGGGTCATGGCCGGTGCCTTGGTTTCCTCGGTCACCACTAAGGGCTCTCCATGCTCATGGGCTTCAGCCAGGTATCGAGCGGATTCGGTCCGTGCCTGGGCTAGCGTCAGGGTGCCCACGCGCCCCAGCGAGCGCTCACGATTTCTTCCCCAGGTGATCATGTACGATAGGTGGCCGGTGGGCTGCACGCGGATGTAGAAGCCTGGCTGGTCAGTGTCATAGACACGATAGGGCTTAGCCTGGGGCTCCAGGCTATTGATGAGTTTTTGCGTTATCTTGGCCTTCATGTCCCGTACCAGAAGCGTACCAGCAGAAAGCGCAGTATAAACGAGACTTGGCGGACACAACCATACACTGGGGCCCGCTAAATCAGGGGGTGTGCCGGAATATGCTGGGTTTGATTTGACCCTCCTAAGGGGAAGGTTGGCAGTTCGAACCTGCCCTGGGACGCCATATAAAGCAATGGATACGCCGGTTTTACCTACCAGAACCGGCTGGCTGTACCAGCAGCGTACCAGCACCAGCATTTAGATGAGCCCCGTACAGAGACGATCTGGCGGGGCTTTTTCGTGGGCGCCACAAAATTGCGGGGTCGGGTTTCGTGGCGCGGGGTTTTACGAACACCTCGTAAAACCTGCCGGGCGCCGGTTTCAAATACCCGGAATTCCGGGTATCTGACCGATGCATCGCCCAGTGCGTCGAACCTGCGATTTGCCGGTTTGGTCAGGCGGTCTTGGTACGATTTGAAATCGAGCCAAGATGGGGTGATCGCTAACCAGCGGATTTCGCGGTTTTGACTTCGGACGAATTTCGTACGAAGTGGGGTTGGTACGGAAAGCGTCCCGACCTACTACGAAATTTTCGTAGTGGAACCCAGGCGGAACCCAGTTGGTTTTGTGCGGACGAACTTCGTACGCACCACCAGCCGGATGCCAGGCGTACGCTTGGCCAAAAGAACGCTTGCCGTTGTTTTGCCGGACAACTCCCGGACAAGAACGCCGGACAAGGAATCGGCTCCAGCCCAGGCGCCATACGGCTTGCAGCGATATCTAACTACGTGTGTCGCGAACCCATACACAGAGCCAGAATCGAGAGCCGATTGGTGTTCATGAAGGCACAATATCAGGGCACAAGGTTTTCGCTCCAGGCCATGCGCCATGCGGCCTGTAGCGTATTCAAACTACGTGCGTTTCAAACCCCATGTGGATTTGAAGTCTGGATGGCTCCGAACCGAGCCATGGCCCAGAACTGGACCATCCAGAGATGCCCTCAATTTTGAGGAGACCTCATTCGGATGAATGACATGCGGGATTTTCCCGGATGTACTGGCCTGTCCGATCAACGGGGTGGGCTTCCTACAATGCAGGGAGTTGGCGATCAGTCCTGTCAGCCTGCCAGAATTGTCTTCCCCCGCTGGGGGATCAGATCGGTTCTGACTCCTCAATTTTGAGGAGTCGGGTGGGGTGGTGATTCGTCACCCCATGGGGGTCGTGAAACGCTACCCCCTTCAAGCACGCCCTGTCTTGCACATCAGCTCGAGTCGCCGGCGGCGAGCGTCGGGCAGCACGGCGGTGATTTCGTACACCTTCGCCCCTTCGCGTATGCGCCAGCTCGACACCAGGTCGTCGCGGTACCGGATGCGGATACGGAACACGGTCTGCGACTGAGGCGCCTGGGCGGCTATGAACTCGCTGCCGCTGATGCTCTCAATATCGGCCCACTCCCGGCTTACTTGCTCCCAGGTGCGAATGAAGCCGCCGTACTGGTCGCGCACGTCCACGGGGCGCTCAATCGTCACTGGATAGCGCAGCTTACCGGCGAGCATCACAGCACCGCCATCGAGCGATACGGCGCCAGCAGCATGGAATAAGCGGTGCTCTCGGTCAGCGTGCGGTCGCCCTGGCGCTCTCGGTTCTCGTACAGGTCGCCAACCAGCAGCAGGACGGCAGCCTTGACCGGTGCAGGCATCGGATCGGGCAGGCCATCGCCCAGGAACATACTGACGTGGGTTTCAGCCGCGGCGATCAGGCCCAGGATGTAGCTGTCTTCCTCATCGTGATCGACGCGCATGTGCAGCTTGGCTTCTTCAAGGGTCACGGTGGTCATACGAAAAATACCTCGGTATCAAGATCGGCGGGGGCCTCGGCAACCTGGGCGGCGCCGAACGCCATAGCCAGGGCCTGCAGGCCGTCGATGCGGCCGGTGCGACGGCTCTTGTCCAGCTTGCGGTTGCCGCTGGGGTCTTTCACCGCCACCGCGTTGGCAGCGCACAGGGTCAGTACGGGGTGGCCACCGTGGGCGACACGACCATTCAGCAGCTCAGCCTCCAGAGCGTCGAGGGCTGGCGCCATGTCGCGGAAACCTTGCCCGTGGGGCACCAGCGGCAACTCCAGGCCCAGGCGTTCCAGTTCCTTCTTGAGCACGTCGATGCGCCAGCGGTCATAGGCAATCGCCGCCAGATCGCAGTCGCTCAGTATCTCGGCCATGTCCAGGGCCACCGCTTCCAAGTCAACGGTGGCGCCGGGCGTGGTGCGGATGTACCCCTGGCGCACCCACATGTCATACGGGGCGCGGTCCTTCTGCGCTCGGTCGAACAGGCCCTGTTCAGGCGTCCAGAAGTACGGACGGACCTGCCACACGCCATCCACCTTGCCGATCAGCACCAGCGCCGTCAGGTCGGTTCGGGCCGACAGATCGAGGCCCGCATAGACCAGGCCCTCGAATGGGTCAGGCGCGGTGTCACAGGCCATCCACACGTCGGGGCTGATGAATGGGCTGTCGAGGCTGACCCGCTGGTTGAGCAGCAGGTTGCGGGCGGTGTTGCTCATGCTCGGCATGCGCTCGGCTTGCTGCATCTGCTCCCGCAGGTCAGTCTCCGACCGGAAGATGCCCAAGGCCGGGTTGGCCGCTCGCCAGCCGTCTTCGTCCATCAGGTCGCAGCCCGCCGCTGCCGCGTACAGGCGGCACACGATCTTGGGGTCATTGCTGCGCAGGGCGTCGTCAATCCACTGGCTCAGCAGGTCGGCGTCGTTGGCTGCCTGGGTACTGATAGCGATTAGCAGCGGTGCCGAGTGGGCGCCCTGGCTGGTGGTGATGGCGTCCACGAAGTCGGATTGCGGGCCGCGTATCTGGCCAATCTCGTCCAGGATGGCCAGCACCGGGGAGAGGCCGTGCGCGGTCTTGCCATCAGCGGCCAGGGCGCGAAACTCGGTGTTCAGGTTCAGCCCCAGCAGCCGCTTGCCGCTGGGCACGATGCGGACGATCTTCGACAGGGCGGGCGATAGCTGAACCATCTTGGCAGCCAGGTTGAACACCAGGGCGGCTTGGTCGCGGCTCATGGCACCCGACACAAGCTGGCTGTTTTGCTTCGCCTCGGGGCCGACCAGGTGCGCCAGCAGTAGGCCCGCGATCAGGCCCGACTTGCCGTTCTTCCTGGCCACACTGAGGATGGCCCGGCGAGTGCCCACCGGGTTGTCGTACACGTCGCGGATGAACTGGCGCTGGAACTCAGCCAGGCATAGCGGCTTGCCCACGTCTGCGCCTTCGGGCGTCACGCAATAGCGCTCGATGAACGCGACGATCTTTTCGGCGCGGGTCATTGCAGCGTGCTCAGGGTCGGGATCAGGTCGTACTTCACATTCTGCCGGGCCTCACGCCCGAGCGCGGGTCCCGTGGGGGTATCATGGGCTTTGCCCACCTGGGCGG
>JABFPR010000273.1:0-11156 GCA_022817345.1 Neoscelio sp. ZL-2020
ACGAGCCACGGAGGTCCGCGCTTGAGCTTCGAACGTCCAGTGCGTTCGAGAAACTCCAACGAACTGGATCTCCAGCTTATCACTTGCTAACGAGTCACGCTGCGTCGATAATTAGTCGCGCCGCATCGCAAATAAGTCGCGTGGCTTCATCGTGCCGCATCGCTAACTAGTCGCATCGCATCGCTAACAAGTCGCGTCTTTGATACCCATTTTAGGTTAGTTTCAGCGAGGATTTCGTGTTATACATCGTCTCGGCAGTCACATTTATTTGCTTTGCAATTCCGCCTTGTGATTTACCAGCTACCTGACCCACTGGACATACGATACCCTTTGGTATTTCGATCGATCTAGGGTAAGTCGCGGTCGATTGAAAACCCGTATAATGTGCTTGACGACCCCCCACACCAGGTGACCTGGTATTGAGGCTCTGAAGTATTCGTCCCTGTTCCCTCGTGGAGTCGTTGATCCGCTTAACACACGATATCGTTGGGATTCCGATCGACCACGGGTGCCTTGCGGTCGATTGCAACCAGTATAACGTGCTTGACGACTCCCCCATACCGGGTGACCCTGTATTGAGGCTCGCTAATATTTGTCCCTGTTAACGTGTGGAATATCTGCAGCTTTATTGTTATTATTATAATATTGCTTTACGCCAATATTAAACAAATACCAATAAATAAATAAATCATTTACAATAAATCATCTCAATTGTCTAAAATATTGATCAAGTCGTCTTCTAAATGTATTGGTACTTGGCGCATTTTTTATTTCGGTTAGCAGCTCATTAAATATTGTGAAACCATTCTACAGTAACGTTCTCTGCCCCGCAAATGTTCTTTTAAATGGTATCACTAGGTTTCCGCTTTTCCGCGTTCCCCTTCCAGTCTTATTTCCAACATATTCAATTTTATCGCATAGTTCTAGAGCAATGTCAGCTCGTATCATTTTATAAACTAAAATCGTCACATTTCGCTTAATTCGCTCGTCGTCAGTTAAAAACTTTAAAACGTTTCTCATTTCGCGTGTAGAGGTATATTTATCACAATGTAAAATTATCCTCATAGCTCGATTCCGCAATTTCTGCAACTTATCTATTTCACCCTGGTTGGCGTACATGAGTACTGTTGAGCAGTGCTCCATTTGTGGAGCTATCATGGTTTTGTAGATTAGGTTCCTTGTACAGGCCCCGACAAAATTGCCGACCCTGTTCATCAAACCCTGCTTTTTGTTTATTACTTATTTTTATTGTTTCCATTAGCGTTAATTCGTCCAATGTTTTAGTTATATAATAAATTAATTTGTTTGCCTTATTATTTAAGTTGTCATTTTAGCTAAAAATTAAATTAACTTTTCTTCACTATCGTCATTATTAAGATTATTAAAAGTTTTCTTTTTATTATTATCTTCAAAGTTTTTAAAATTTCTTTTTACGATTATTTTTATTTCGTTCGTCTTATTATTACTTAAAATTACCGATATGCATGCGTGGTGAGACACCCTTGGTGTGTATTCAACAACAGACGTCACCTATATGTTTGCAAATATGAGATCTATAAGGGTTTTGTTATATGTTGTCACTCTAGATGCCTGTTTTACTGACTGTATCATTTCCCTTGTCAAAAATAAATTTTCCAATTTCATCGCGTAGTAACGACATTCAACATATTCATGTTGAAATCGCCCATTACTATGAGATCATCTTTTTTTAGTAGATCGTCGCATTTTTCCTGCAAAAAATCTAAAAATCTTGCGTCAGAAGAATTTGGGGTATGATACAAGAACAGTAAATTCCCCCTATAGAAATCATCGCAAACATTTACACCAACACGTGTCCGATATTTAACAGATTGACGCACATAAACAGTCACAAATCCTGTGCGACCGTTTACGGCATCACATCTTATCAAGTCAAATCCGTTGATGTACAATCCGTTGTCCGTTATGTTTTTCGTTATTCTCGACTCTGTCAGTGCAAGAATATCGATATTTGTTGATTAATAAATAGTTTTCAATTTCGTCAAATTAATTTAAAAAGCTTTGAATATTAATACATTTTATTATTTTTTTATTTGTATTTGTTTGTTGTGCGCTAACTTTATAATGAATTTCGCGTTCGACGTTGACTTATGTGTTCTCGCGTTATTTCGTAGCGCGTAGGTATTTATCATATACTTTACCGGTTATGCTAAGAGAAACAAAAGGGGGATTCGATTAGGATCTCATCTCGAAAGTGCCTTTCGATGATGAGTAGGTGCGATAGGATTAAAGGATGGTTTAACTGAGTCGCTCAGTGTTTTGAATAAGAGGTACGGTAATTTCATGTGTTGTTTTACTTACGATTGACTTTTTCCCGACTGTTCCGCTTCAAGTTTCATTCGATTCTGATTCTCAACGGTCGTGTCGCGCTCGAATAGTGGGGTTTCTCCCACTACTCGCTAGTCCACGACTCCCGAATTCAGTCGAGCGTCTTCGACTGATTTCGCTTTCGACTTTCGATCCCCTCTTACTTCCCCGTTATCGTACGGTATTATTTTTACAATTCTTTTGATTATTTAGTTGCTATTGAGCATTGTCAAGTTTTTTAATAATTCTTAAATAATGCGGACAATTCCGGTTGGTAACCACATGATTGTCATCTAAATTTTTTAGGTTACATTTTATTTTTTGAGACATGCAGTTTATTTATTTTGCGATTTTATTTGCATCCGGGCAACCGTGTTTTTCAGCACAGTGGTGGCACACAGTTTCTTTTTTACACTTATATCTTATGTGTGTGTCCATATCCCCAACAATTGAAGCAGTTTTTCACATTTATGATGTCAATGACTTTGCAACTCTGCCAGCCCAAACACAAAATTCCTCCCATCAAGAGTCGTTGATGTACCACACCATTCACCTATGAAATCATAGACCAATTTTTACTTTTCGCGTTTTACAAGTTATAATTTAATTTTTAAAATTATTTCTATGGTTTCGTCATTATTTCATTTTGGTCTTTAATAATTCTCTTTATGTCGTCATGATTTATAATTTTTTTTGATATTATTTATTCCTATATTTAATTTTGATACATCTATTTTCTCTTTTATCTCTCTCTAAATATTTTTTTCGCTTTAACGTTTTTTTGTTTTATTATTACCGACGCGTTTTCTTTGCAACAACTTCCAAAAATTTGAGTCCCACTTGTTTTGGCTCTTTTCCTTCCTGTTTAAAATCAACTATCTCTTTTTTAATTCAAAAATTGATTTTCTCAAGATTCCAGTTTTTTCTTCTAATAAGTTTTCGACAAATATTTTCAAATCCTCAAACCTTTTTACCATATCATTTGACCCATCAAAAACTTTATTGTCATCCGTCTCATATTTCCTTTTCTTTGCGCCTTTATTCGTCGTTTCTTTTTTCTTTGTTTTCCTAACGCAAATTGTGCATCTGATAATATCATCATTACTATCATCATTTGCAAAAACATTTCTGTTCAATTTACATTCTTGATGATAAGAACGATGACACTTCTAGCATTGCATGTCGTCCTGCACGACGCGTTTGTATTCACAACACTTTTTGGATGCGCTCATTTCATCGGATATTTGAACGGTCCCGTAAAGTCCATAGTTGGAACGCAGGAAATCGAACCGCGTGATGTAATTGTCTGTGTACGGGGCCTACAATATTTTCTCACAGCTGATTTACTCACGTCTAATCATGCTTGAATTGATAGCAAAAATAAAAAAAATAAAAAAAATATTCCTCAATAATGCATCAAAATATTGATTCATTATTGAAAATTGAAAAATGACATTCACTGAAATTGAAAATAGAGAATAAAATGTTATATTGAAAATTTTTAATTATTAAAAATGAATTGAAAATTAGTAGTGATGTTAAGAGTTGAATAATATAGAATCTATATAATCGTTTTTATTATATAGAATTTAGCAACAATATTGTTCACAAAATGATTAATAACAAAAATTCAAAAGAGATTCAAAGTAACTCAGAGCAACGTGTTCTAAAATCATACCGGCCAAATCGTTACTCCCAGTAATAGCTAAACTCTGGGAAAAGATAGTACTCAAGATAATAATACCAATCATAAAAGTACCGGATCATCAATTTGGGTTCCGAGATAGACACTCAACGTTGTATCTAGTATTGAGAGTGACTACTATTATCGTAAAAGGTTTCGAAGAGAAGAAGTACTGTAACGCCGTCTTTCTGGATGTTTCGCAGGCCTTCGATAAAGTCTGGCACTCAGGATTGAAATATAAGCTTAGCAAAGCTCTACCGGGGAACTATTGACGGCTCATTGAATCGTATATTACTGGCCGTAAATTTAGAGTGATGTACAACTCATCATGCTACTGAAGGTAAGTGTTCCATAGGGCAGTGTACTTGGGCCAATTATATACCTGTTATACAGAACTGATATCCCGACTGACGATACCACAACAGTAGCAACATGATTCGGCGATACTATCGATGCATTTAAAACAAGTAGAAGCTGCTAGTAATTTACAGAGAACATTAAACCAAATAATGAAATGGACACAAGATTGGAAAATCAAACTAAATGAACAAAATTCTACACACATTATTTCCTTCACTTGGAAATAAGTTGACCGCTTAAACCAAATATACATAACTAACACACCCATACACAGAAATGTCTCAGTCAAATATTTGGGGATCCACTTGGATGCTCGACTCACGTGGAAAGGTCATCTACGAAAGAAAGTAGAACAAATTAATCATAAAATACGACAACCTCATTGGTTAATTGGGCGAAGATCTACGCTAAGACTGATTTATGAAATGGTAATTAAACCAAAATGGGCATATGGTGCCCAACTATGGAGATGTGCAAAGAAGTCTAACCGCAACATAATCCAATGTTTTAAGCGTTTTCTCTAAATGTCTGCGCTATCAGAAGTTACAATCGCTTCCGGTAACGAATTCCAAATTTTTGCACCAAGAATTTCGAAAGATTCTCCATATGTAGTTGTTTTGTAATTTGCAATACATAGTTCGTTTGTACGTCGTCTCAGTATTCGCGATGCTGCTTCGTTTCAGAAGTGTAGTCGTTCATGTATGTAGCTAGGTGTTTATATTTGATTGCATGTAAAGTACCATCGCCTTTGTCTGACAGATAGCCATTCTAATCTCAACATGTATGGAGTTATGTGTTCTTCGCTTCGAAGTTTAAATATAAACCGTATACATGAATTCATTGTGATCTGCAACTTACCATCAAGCTCGTCAGTGTTCGCCAGTAAAACTACAGAACTGTAATCTAATAGAGGGAATATCAACGTTCTCACTAGATGTGTCCTCAGTTTCGTCGATAGCATCTCATTATTGACCTTCAGTTGGTGCAGCGTCCCATAGATCTTATTTGTGGTTTCTGTAACCTGGTAGCACCAGTCCAGGGTTTGATAAATGGTTAGATCCAGATTGGTTGTTGTTATAACATATGGTATTTGTATTCCTCCACCTGTAGAAAGTCTGACTAGTTCAGCACTCATACTATTGAGATAACGTTTATTACCCAGATTCATCACATTAGTTTTCGATAGGTTAATAGAGAGTCTGTTTTCTGCAGCCCAGTCAACATTTTGTCGGCATCTCTTTCAATTTGTTTAGATGTTTTGCAGAACTCCATTGGTTCACACTGTGTACACTCCTGGAGATTATCAGCTAAAACCTTAAACTTAGAATGCTCAATTATTGTCGATAAGACATTCACGAGTAGTAAAAATAAGAGTGTACCAAGGACTCATTCTTGAGGAACTCCATCATTTGAACGACACCAGTTGGATCTATTCTCATCATCATCCACAACTGCCCGGGTGCGACCTCGTAGATATGTTTCAAACCAATGAACCACTGAAGGTGAAAATCAATATTTTGATAGTTTACTGAGAAGTATTGAGTGGTCGACAGTGTCTTTTGACAAGTCAAATAATATGAGAATTGTCAATAGGCGATTATCAATCCCCAGTCTAATATCGTCCGTTACTCTGAGTAATTCAGTTTGAGTATTGTTTTGTACAAAAATTTATTGTTACTTTAGCATCACTTTTAAGCACTAGCACGTTCGGAGTTTGCCACACTTCCGATTCCTATAAGATAATCTTTGCAATGTTGTAAAATAAATAATGCCAATTGCTTTAAAATATGTACACTAAATCCAGATTACAAGCGCACTTGCGATTCACAAGCACGTGAACATCTTTGTAATAAACACGAGAAGAACTGTATATAATGTCTTCAAATTTACAAACGAGTGAGTCGCCGAAATGAAAACGGATAAGTCCGTGTAAGCACGTAAATTCAAGCTGAGGCTTGAATACGACTCAAAACGAATGAGTTGCGAACGCGAAACGTGTAAGTTCGTTGAAACACGTATGTACACAGCTAAGACTGGAAAACGACGTTACAACGAGCGAGTCAATGATGTAAAACGGATAAGTCCATCGAAGCGCGTACAGTTACAGCTAAGGCTGGAAAACGACTTTGCAACGAATGAATCGCCGACCCGATTACGGATAAGTCCGTTGAAGCGCGTATATGCACCGTTGAGTCACGATGAAAACAAAATATTATGGAAAGCACATAAACATAATAAAACTGTAATAGAATGAATGTTCGAGAACTAAAATTTAAAAACTTAAAATAAATTAAATTATAAATACATTTATCTACATTATTATGAATGTTTCCTTGTTTTAGTGTAACATTCCTTCGTTGTTTACTTTTTTTCTTGAATGTCACGCATCAATTTCATTTCATTAAAGTTTTTAAATTAAAAATGTTAAATGTAAAATTATATACATTCTTTTCATAATCTTGAACAAGTATTTTGTCCTCTACGAAAGCCTGATAGAAACGGTATAAGTAAACTTTTTCCATAACGTACTTTTGGATTTGAGAGGAAAAGCATTTCTCAAGAATTTTTGACAAAACATGTAAGATTGAAATTCGTTTATAATTTCTTATATTTCTTGGTATTCTGGTTTCTCCTATAGGGATAACCAGAACTCTTCCAACTTCGAGGAAATATGACATGAGATAAGAAGTAGTTGAACAAATGGAATATCGCCGGGAAAATCACGTGCAGGGAAATTTGTATGCATTTCCAGTTAATTTCATCAATTCCCTGAGTTAGGGAATGATTTGGAAACAACCAGAGTCAGATTCTCTGGAGTTATATGCGTGAAGTAGAATTCGTCATCCATTGAATCATTAGATGGTCTCATGGTTACTCATACCAATATAGGACTCGACTTACCAGATTGTTTACCAAAGCATGAGAAGTAAGTATTCATATTATCAAGGTTGATTCATATTTAATGAATTTCGTGCGAACAATACCCAACTTGCGTAGTTCTTTCCAAGTAACATTTCTATTAGATACTTGCGAAAGTTTCGCCATGTAGTAGTAATTTCTAGCAGTTCTGATCAGTAGTTGAACATGGTTTCTCTGGAGTTTTTACTGTTTAAGTGTTACTGGGTCTTGTTGAAATTTCAATTCTCCTAGTAATCGATTTCGCACATTAATAGCAGCTTTGATGTTATATGTAATTCAGGGCGATGGTGACAGTCTGGATTTAATTATTTTAAGAGGTACATGATTGTTATAATGTTCGTTTAATAAGCTTGTAAGAAATTCAACTTTACCTTCAGTGTCAGTGTTATCATAAAACGAGGCTCAGTCCGAATTGTCAAAATCCTGTAAATAATTTTCAAGGTTAAGATTTGTGTAACCTCGGAAGGTGATGTCTCTGTTTTTGATCTTAGGAACTTTAGCAGCATATTCTATGGTAGTCAGCTCATGACCAGGTAGAAAAGGGTAGCCTCACTTCAACACTATTTCAACCTTCTTCAAATCATATACTATAATTAGGTCTAGCCAAGTGCAGGATGTATCTGTATGATGCGTAGGACCTGTGGGTACGAGGTGCAGATTTGTTTCGCTTAAGGAACTTCTCATCCTTTCAATATCTAATGTATTACTCATCAAGTCCACGTTGAAGTCTCCAAGTATCATAATATTTTGATATTTATGATGGTGTTATGTCAAAGCTGCTTCGAATTCGTTCATATGACCAATTTTCGGTGAACGGTAAACCTGACATAATAAAATGGTAGGGCAACACTGTTCATGTATGTTTAGAATAATGAATTCTCGCCGATCATGTGCAGTGCCAGTAGTAGTAGCTAACGCCATTGCCTGCAGACTTATATGCACGTACATACAAACATCTCCATCTATCTTGTCGATACGATCTCTCCGAACCAAGTTGTAGCCTTCCAGTTGAACTTTGTTGTCCAGCACATAATCCTTTAACCATGATTCAGTTACGGCGATAATGTGATATTTATTTGTTGTGAAGTACTCCTGAAATTCAACGAAGTGGGATGTCAAAGACTGTGCATTTAGCAGAACAATCGATAAGTTGTTATTACAAGGACAGTTTCTCTCGTTTTCACGAGATATTCCATCCTTTCCCATGTGTGACCAGTTTAGTAAGGCTTCGTTTCGAGTCGATCTTCAACTACGTTCTAGTGATTGTGTCGGTTTATTTTGTTCAAATTGATATTCGAACATTTGTATAGGTGAGCCCTCATCTTTTCTAATGTACGTGATACCAATTTTCATCCAAACATAGCGTATGTTGTTTTCTTTGGCGTAGATGCGAGTCTTTCGAAGACGACGACGTTCTACAGAGTATCTTTCATTAATAAGAACTAAATTGTCAGACAATGGTAGTAGAAATTCAGGTAATAGGAGTTAACTTTTGCATTTTTTTACAGCCAACCAGGCATTTCTTCTTTTAACAGAATTAAATTGTACTAGTACGGTTCCAGAAACATTCAACTTTGAAAACAGTCATTTAATAGCAGTTACATTTGATTTATCGTATGTTACATTTATAATAGTGGCTAATTTTTCTATTGTTTCAGGAATTTCATTTGGTTACAAATTTGGAAGTCCCGTTATCACGAGATCACTTTCCCATGATGGGCGTTCCATAACTCCTGGAGTCAATGGGTATGTCGTCTGCACCACTTCGACTGATCCGTAATCCAAGTATTTCACGTTTACCGGGAAAGTTTTCATGCTATCTTTCATGGATAATTCGATGATGTATGATTTCAAAATCGTCTGTGATTCAGTGATATTTATCATAGTATCGTTTGATTTATCAAGCTTAGCTGTTCTTCGTGGATAAGCAATAAAGTGTCAGGATTACCATTGTCAACTATCCCTGATCTAATGAGGGTGTTAATAGAAGTAAATGGACTGTTTGTTTCGCTGGCTAATGTTATCGTATGGCTACTTCTCGATGGAGCCGTAGATCCTGACGTGAAATTAAGTTTGGCATCGATTCATTTTTACTACAAATTCGACATCCATGAACCACGTAATCTATCTGTGTCTTTCAGCTTTCAAAACAGCAGGCGTGATAGAATCGTTCAAAATCAGGGCAACTGTTTTCATCTGATATTATAAGCCTTTAGCTCTCAGAACATTTGTTAGTCTTTTGTCGTGTGTTCATTATGTATCGTTAAGTATACAGATTAGAAGTATACAGTTTCGACACTTAACAGTTTCCATGTTTCTATTTTACTTGAGTCTTGAACAGACCATTCGTGATATCCCCCCAAAAAGGAAAAAGAAACAAGGAAAAAAACATCAACCAGAGATTTTCTGCAATCAATAAAAGGTCAGTATTGAGATGTGAGATAATATAGACATCTGTGATAGATAATATAGTTATCAGTAATCAATTTCCAGAAACTCAAAGGAGTACAGATCGCATAATGTTTACACTTCGCGTAATGCTCATTCCATGCAACAATGCTATCACTGTCTCTATTCAATGTAATCCGTCCAAGAGAGAAAGAGAGAGAAACAGCAGGAACCAGATAACACATTATAGCTGGTTTATTCCAAATCTTAGCTATTTAAATCATGTGTCTAAATTGCGCAAATTATTTAACGTAATTTGTTTCTATATTTCATGTCCAGTGTGTATAACGAGAATTTAAATTTAAATACTTATTGATAATCATTAATTAAAGCGAGAAATGTAGCACTATTTTGAATGTATTTTCCAACTATAGTTTTATTTAAATTTATCAACTGACGTTTAATGTAATTTCAGGACAGAATAAGAGATTCGTTAATATAGTATTAAACTAAATGAGAGCACTTGTGATGGAACCATAGCACGATTAAGAAGTACACAATGCAAAGAGAGGAAAATGGAAACAGATTGCGGTGTGTGGCGCGAGGAGGGTGGAGAGAGGAGAGTGGTGAGAGGTGAATGGAGTGAGGAGAGAGGAGACTGTAGAGTGATGAGTGGTGAGAGTAGAGAGAGGAGAGGAGATAGACAGGGAGAGGGAGAGGGAGACATTATGAAATTCACATTCAATTATTGACTTCGATGTAGAAATCCAGCGTTATATGTCCTCAAAAGCAACGAATAAATAGAGATATTGCAATTTATAAAAGTATATCTAAAAGATATTTTACTATATGAAACATGTTTTATAGAATCCTCAAAACCTTGGAAAGGTAAATAAAGTACGAGGCAAGATATATTCCCAACAATCCTTCGTCAGCAATATTTTCCCTGTGAAATAAATCTTCTGAAAACTACGAAAATATTGTGCTCCCAAAAAGATCCTGAGAATACTAAACTTTAAAAAATTGTTTTATAAAACTCCAAGAAACTGAAAGAGGTTCAAGAAGAAGAAAGAAAATCAAAAATAATTTTGTCTTTTCAAATAATACGAACAGAAACGATGGGAAATCTTTCAATGAGCCAAGAATAATCGTAAGCTAAACAAATATTTTATTACAGAAAACAAATTTTCTAAAATCTCAAAAATGTTTAAATGATATAAGATTTCCAAGGTACGCGTCGACTAAAAATATCTCCCGATAATAACCTACAAACACCGTAAATATTTTTTATTTGAAAAAACGTTTAATAAAATCCAAAAAACTTTGAAATGTAATTAAAGTACGAGCCAAGATATGTTCCCAAAAATCTTTCACAACAATGTAATTCCTGTGAAATGTATAATAATTCTGAAAATTACAAAAATTTTTTACTTTAGAAAAACTCATAAGAATATTAAAG
>JABFPR010000274.1:0-11141 GCA_022817345.1 Neoscelio sp. ZL-2020
CTAATTTCAAGGGATGTGTTTCCAACTAGGATTTAGGTTTTGTTGTCGATTAGATTGTTAGCTATTTCTTTTTTTGATAGATACATACATATGCGGTTGTTTGAGATTCTCGAAATAAACCTGATGTTGTTTGGGCTGATCAAAGATCAGCCCAAACGTCGATGATGATTGCTTGGTCTTTCGTTGGGAACATGTCCTTTTGTGTAACTTTGGCATACGTACCTGCACTTTGCGTTGGTCGAGACTGCGTTGTATTCATCCTTATAACCGTTTTTGGGGACTCCTGTAGTCAGAAGTCTTCCAAGGTTTTCCCCTTTGTTTGAACAAAGGGGTAGAATTTATCGTAGCACAACTTTTGACTTTTTACTTTTTGGTGTGGAAAACTGTATTTATATTCACAGAATGCACTCGTAGTCGACCGGGCTTCGAGTGTTTACAAACACGTCCGTCAATCACAAGAGGTGACGGTGAACTTAAAACTATTTTTATCCAAACTCATTCGACCCAAGAAAAAGTTTCCAAATTATTTTTACCCAAGGAAGGTTATCAAAACTATTTTTACTGAAAATGAAGGAAACTTATACAAAAAAAATTCCGGTACCATCACCGGAGATTACGTATAATTTGGACGTAATGCAGCCTTTTGTGTTAAATATCTACAACTCTATACATCAAAACTAAGTAACAATGATGGGAAAATGCCAATTTAATTCGATTTACCATTTTCCTGTAATCCACTGACAAAAGTCAGACTAAAAGCAGTCAAAAATCCCAAAAAGATAGCACGAACGGAGTGAGGCAGGAGAGATTAAAAATTTATTGCAGTTACGGAAATCTTCTCCGATTGATGAGTTTGTCCATATCATTTATGATTGTTTAATAATGGAAACTGTGAAGAGAGTGAAGAGAGATGGAGAGAGGCAAGACAAACATGACAAATCACAGGAAGTGATACGAGGGTCGTTTGAAAAGTAAAGTAAACGAGGAAACATACAAACAAAATTGAAAAATTCACCTTTATTTTTCAACATAATCTCCTTTGAGCTCGATACATTTCGTCCAGCAATTTTCCCATGCTATTAAGCCAATTTATAAAATGATTTCTCATGTCGTGCAAAATAGTCATTCACAGCGTACATTTAAAATCACAAATCACTTCATTTCCATGAAATCGTTGTCCTGCAAGAAATTTGTTGAGGTTCGGGAACAAAAAGAAGTCCGAGGAGCCAAATCTGGTGAATAAGGTTGATGGCTAATAAAGTTAATAAATTTTAGCCATAGCAACGAGTGACGTGGGAGCAGGTGACAAGAAACAAGACTTTTTTGGTGTGATGCGGTCATTTTTTTTAAATTTCTTCGTTCAAGATGTAAAAAAACCTGCATAATATACTCCAGGAATCGTTTTTCCCTTCGTTAAGTAGTCGATAAAGATGATACTATGCGCATCCCAAAAAACCGTTGGCATGACTTTACCGACAGACAGTATCAATTTTGCTTTCTTCGGAGCAGGTTCCCTCTTGGTTGCCCATAGTTTTGCTGTTCCTCCGTCTCGTGAGTGTAATGGTGGTTCCATGTTTTATCGACAGTCACTAATCGATGAAAAATATCGTTTGTATTACGTTCAAAATGAGTCAAATACTCTGAAGAAACATCCATTTAGATACGTTTTTGTTCCACAGTGAGCAAACACGGCACCCATCGTGCACACAGGTTTTACATACCCAAATGTTTATGCAGAATGTTATGTACGCATTCACTTGAGATCCCTACAATGTTAACAATCTCCCAAACCTTCAAATAGCGGTCATTCAAAACCATTTTATGTATTTTCGTCTCTATATCCGGAGTTGTCACATCGCTAGGGCGTCCACTGTGATGCTCGTCATTTGTGCTTATTCGGCCACGTTTAAACTCGGAAACCCAGTAGTTTACTATCTTCAATGAAGGAGAAGAGTCACCGAGAAGGTTATGAAGCTTCACTTTTATTTCGGTAGTATTTTTCTTTTTCAAAAACACGTTTGTATTTTCACCATACAAACAGTAACAGCACTGAGCTCTTAATTGTAACTCTGTATGTGATCTTTCACGGAATTAAACTAAGTGGTCCAACACTGATTTCGATTATAAGATTGCCACCTGTGTGTCATTTACATTACTGTTCAAACGACCCTCGTATTTAATTACCTCATTGTTGTTTGTCGGATATAAAGTCATATTACAGTATATTTATTGTCCAAGGTGGTATGCCAATGCTCCTGTATTTAGCCCTTGTAAAGTATTCATTATAATACTAAATAATTTTATTATAAATGTTATTCGTCAATAAATATCATATAAGGCTTTATAAGGTTTGTACTTTCGATCACTTTCATTTTTTGCAAATAACAACCGCCATTTATACGTCAGGTTGGGTACTTCTGGGACTACCCTCGTACATAATGAAACAGATATATATATATAAACATGCAGAGCGTTATTTGAGGACATACCACTTCTGGGATGCGGACGTGTCTAGAAGGCTGGTGAGTTGATGCGACTTCGCCGCGCGGTCAAACATATTATAATGACTGGTTTATACCCCCGTATATAGTTTGATAAAAAATCTTTATGCAGGCGTTACAATTTAGGACTTATGCAGGGTGTACTGTCCCCGAACACAACGTTCAATATATTTATGTAGGATGTTTTCCTTGAAAGTGTAAAGCATCTATGTAATAAAATAAGGAACCGTATACTTTCATGAAAAACACCTGATATATTCATTGTAACCTTAGGAACAAAGTTATTTATTAATATAATGTTTTCGTGATTGGGGCAATCGTGGTCCTAATGTGAACATTAGACATGAATTATCTTTTATCATAACAGGGATTTTGAAAAGAAATAATTAAATCAAATCTCGACTATGAGTTTAGCAAAATTTTATTATTTTCTGGAGTTTATTTTTCTTTCGGGGATACCTCTGATGTTAGACATTCCATATAAACATATGTCACATTTTTCATAAGTTTAAACGTAACTAATTGTCGCTGAGTGTGCACAATCTTTGCTGTCTTGACTTATAAAAACGCATGACCAATGTTAATCGCCTAATTGTAGACAAAAAAATGAAATTCAATAATACTTGGATGCTTCTACGTAATAGACACATCAATTTATTAGACAAGACGAGGACAAGACCTGTTCCATTTTATTGCAAGGTCTAAGCAAATTTAGTTTCTAAATGTTAATGAAAAAAAAAATTAATTTCCCAATGTCACGTTATCTAAGGCTTTCGTCCCAATTTTTGGATTGGACTGTACGAGTGATAATTATGGAAATTTTTGTTAAATTTTTAGGGGTTTGGTTTCGAAATAAGTTAAAATTTATTAATCTAAAATAAAGTATAATTCAATATTTACAGAATATTGAATAATTTTCTTCGACAGAAATGAAAAATATGTATATATAGGATAACGAAAAGAAGTTATGTCGTCAATGGGATAAAATGAAATGTTTAAAATTTTAGTTGAATGTATTCAAATACTTTTAAGTATTTAATACTATTTTTATTTCATGTTTTTCTTTTTTAATTCTTCACAGAATTTGTTTGAAGAATTGAATGTTTTGATTTCGAAATTCCGCAACGACTTTCAAAATTTCAAGAAGTTTAAAATGATGAACGAAGTACGCCATTTAATTTACTTTTAATTATTGATTGATTATGATTATTTAATTTCGATTCTAATTTTATTCTTAGTATGCTTATTTCCCCATTAATTAAATCTTAAATATTGAATCATAATAATTATTCTAGTTTAATTTGAATTTTATTTCTAATTTATTTTATTTTCAGTTTAATGCGTCGTAGTTCTATTATTTCTAGGTTATAGTTCACGAAAGTAAGATATATACCAACAAAACAAAAGGAAATTCTTTAGGAATGATATTTTTATTACTATAACTAATTAGCACCAATTAAAACGAGAATGGAAATATTTTTTAATTCATGAAATTAAATGATTTTTATTGGATAACGATTGTACAAGGTTATAAGTTCTCATACCTTCCTTTTATTTATTTATTTTTTTATTAGTTTTATAAGATAAATGAATTGAGGAATGAAGTAATGTTATTAATTTTACCTACGTAATTAGGGCAAGATATTTAATAGATGGCAGGAAATGCCGCAATATTTAAGAATGGTTTCTTTTACACTAACAACTTGTTAATAATTTGGTGTGGGTTTTCTTGTCTTAATTACCATTTTGACCGCGGGTTTTGGTCCTCGCTCTTCCGTTGCTCACCGCTCACACTCACTTCAACCACAGTGTTTTTCATATCTCACCGTCCGCGCTCACTCCTTGCTCCCCAATACATCGATCTTTCTTACTCCTCTCTCCCTAGATATCCCATTTGAACATCCGCTGCTATAACCTTTATCCTTTACCCTGTCCGAAGTTACCGACTACCGAGCTCAGAAAATAAGCAACCGGTTACAATATATATTTATTTATTCAATTGAATTAATAAATTTCTTGAATTACTACAAATTAACGAGATTCAATATATTTAAATCTTAATTATGAACTATATATATTATCGTCGGTTAAATGAACAGTTACAAATTTCAATATCCAGGCTTAACTATCCGCGAAAGCGAGTTTACAAAAAAGCGTTTCTGAATTTCATCATGGGGATTTTAATAACCCTTTAAAAACTTTATATCAGTGGAACCATGCAGTTTTACAAAACAGAGTACAGCAATGTACGGAACACGGCGCAAAGCTTGCGCGCGTAACTTTCAAAGCAAGCAGTCTAGTTAGAGCAACCGTCGAATACGCACTCAAAATAAAACGCGACAATGTAATTGTATTATTGGTACCTTAAAACAAATAAAGTGATAAGTTAATGCTAATTGAGGTCTTTTCATTTAAAGTCCGAAGTAAAATCTTACAAATTTGGGGGCTCGTCCGGGATTTGAATAGTTAATTAAATAAGTCAATGTGAATTTGAGTTGCAAATACGTATTCGAGCGAAACAAACGGCCGGAGCAGTAGTAGAACACGATTCAGGAAGCAGTCGTCGAAGAGCGAAGCCAATTACAAAGCAGTTTCCAGAGGAAAAACAAGCAGAATGATTCAAACCGTCACGTGATAAGGTGTCGGATTTCAATTTGCTTCAGCTGAAAGAAATTGCGTGGGAAAAGAGCCTGACAACAACGGGCAATAAGGCTGAAACTGTTGCCCAGATATTCGAGAGGGATCCTGAGGTCACGGGGGTGCAGAGGCAAGACAAAGATGGAACCGTCGACAAGGAAGCACAGACAACGTGGATTGCGCAAAATGTCGACGCAACCGTAGTCGACGAGCGGGAAGAAAGGACACGTGATTTCGAGAGAGACCAAGATAGCTTTTTAGGAGGGCGGTGCAGGTGCAGGAGGAGCACGGTGAGGTGCACACATCGAGGTACGACAGACAGGAGGTAAGCGTCGTGAGAGGAGTGGGGAAGAGGGAACTCGCGGTGTCGGAGAGAGAGAGAGATAGAGCCGTGTTGGAGCCTGTTGGCCTGAAAATAACAGTAATTGTGAAGCGTGGGTTAAACGGTTAGAATTTTCGAAAAAGTTATAAATTAGATGAAAATTCGATGCGCCTGTTGATTAGTATGAAATTAAAGGGAAAAGCAGCGGAATGGTTACATTCTAGACCCGAATTTGTAATGATCCCGTATGACTAATTACTAGTGGAAGTTAAAGCGATGTACTTGAAAAAGCAAAGTAAATTTACAGGTCGAACGAGGAATGCGAATGAATTCTTTCGAGATTATGTGCATGACAAGAAAGTTCTGGGGAATTTTGTTCAAGTAGATGATGACGAACTACTCGAGTATATTATAGAGGGCATACCGAACGAGACCTTGCGGGATCACGCGTGCATTCAGCGGTTCGGTTCGATAGATACATTGCCTGGGGCGTTCGAGAGGGCCTCGTTGAGGGGTCGACATGCACCTGGGGAAACGGTTCCAGGAAAATCGGAGAAATAAATTTATAAACAATCAAGAAATTACTAACGTAATATAGGTAGTGAAAGAACGAACGTGATAGAATGCTTAGTATGAGGTAGCGGTGATCACTTGAACGGAAGTTGTCTTTCAAGAAAGCGTAACCGTAGATATTATTCATGTGGTAGTTTAGACCATATAGCGACAAAGTGCACGAAAGGAACCTATGTTAAAAAGACTTGTGCGATAGTAGAGCTCAACGAGGGGAAATATACCAAAAATGTTATAGTTAATGACAAGTCAATGAGAGTACTTATTGATAGAGGTAGTGCCATTTCACTGATGTGCTGTAGCGAATATGTTAAAATAGGCACACCCAGTTTTAAAGGGAAAAAACTATGTTTTGGGTGAATAGGGTCAAATTTAGTGTAAACGTTAAGCGAAATAGATATTAACTTACTAGTCGACGGAAATCATTATATCATCGATACCCATGTAATACCAGAGGACGTCATGAAAGACGATATAATAATAGGTGCACATTTTTTACGAACTGTTTAATTAAAATTAACCGGTGATAATGTATCAGTGGGACGGTTATCGGATACAAATACACCTGATGTATGACGAATCAAGGTAGAGGTGCTAGTTTGTAATAGTATAGTAGATATTTTGGACGAAGTAAGCGAAAATAATAAAATAGCGATTTATAAATTAATTGACGATTATAACCCCTAGCAGTTCTGATGATGTTAAGGTAGAAATGAAAATTATATTAAAAAAGGACTAACCGATCTACCAACCACCGTGAACGCAATCCATGTCTGAGAGAGATTGTGAATAAGAAAGTAACGGAATGGATAGATCAGAGTATTGTGAAACTGTCGATATCCGAGTTTGCTAGCCATATTGTTCTAGTGGAGAAAAAAGATGATACGTATAGTCTATATGTCGATTGTAGACAGTTAAATCGTGTTATATGTAAGGATAAGTACCCTCTTCCTTTGATAGACCTTTTAGATACGTTGTAGGGTGCAAAAGTTTTCACCACTTTGGACCTTGGGAATGGTTTTTTTCATGTATCTATTGAAGAGAACAGCAGAAAATACACGGCTTTCGTTATTCCTGACGGACAATACGAATTTCTACGTGTTCCGTTCGGACTATGCATTCACCAGTTGTGTTCCAGCGATTTATCAATATTTTTCCGGGAATTGATAAATGACAGTACAGTTCTAATATATATGGATGATCTTATTATTCCGTCAGAGAATCACGAGTGTGTAATGCTCAAATTAGCTAAGGTGTTGAATGTCGCTGAAAAAGCGGGACTACGAGAAGTAGTCCCGCGTGAAGTGGAAGAAATGTGTTTTCTTGGCTTCGATGGTCGAGTGTTTGGGTAACCTTATTGAAAATGGCCGTGTTGGTCCACCTCCGCGTAAGGTTGGTGCCGTGTTTGCATCCGAGCTGAACTCTCGGATGTGAGAAAACTTCAGAGTTTTCTAGGTTTAACGGAATATTTTCGAAAGTTTATTGTGAACTATTCGACAGTTGCTTACCCCTTAACTGATTTGCTCCGTGAGGAATATAATTTCGTATTTGGGAAACGCAGCGCGAAGTTTTCAAAACTACGCAGATAAGGTAGGTAGCTGATCCGATGTTTGTATTATACCAGACTGGAGCAGAGACAGAAGTACATACGGATGCTTCGAGAATTGGAGTGGAAGCGATTTTATTGCAAAGCAGATCACGAAGAACTGCAGTTGGAGTTGATGTTTCGGCAAAGAATGGGATGAGACCAGGGAGCGCGCGGCTCAGCATATTTCAATAGTTCAGGCCGAAAACAGAAGAACGTTTGTCAAAAGTAGGAACGAAGCACACAAATACCAGGTTAGAGATCTGGTAGCGATACGAAGAACTTGGGATTGAAACTTTGTTTTATTTTAACTTTTGTATTATTACTACCTTAAAATAAATAAAGTGGTAAGTTAATGCTAATTCAGGTCTTTTCATTTAAAGTCCAATGTAAATTCCTGCAGCATTTTATAAACAGTAGCGTATCAAGCGAAAGCTTGGGAACAAAAATAAAAATAATTATGCAAAAATAATTTATAGATAAGTTTCGGAATTATTCGATCAAATTTTCACAGGAACAGTCGAATATAATTGAGCTGCTGAGACGGAAAGTCATATAAGTCAAATATTTATTATTTCAAGGAATGAAGGATTTACATTTTGGATAAATATTATAACATATGGGAGCCAACAGGTAATAGGTGGTTCCACAGATCTCCTATGGAACTTACTTTTATAACACTTCTTTACATCAAACTTATATTTATTCTGCGTGTAAAGTGGCATAAATCAAAAAATTTAATTTGTTCCCTTATACTATTTTGATTTTTTGCAACTCAACTGTAAGAACGAATTAAACAACTTCTTTATTTTTAAAACAAATTAACAGAAAAATACATAAATTTGAATATCTTGAATATATTTAATACCCATATATCCTTACTAATTTTATTTCTGGTAATATAGGATATTATGACTCCTAACGACCCACGGGAATATTTATTATTATTTCGATTTGATTTACTTACATAAATTTCTCTTCGTCATTTAGTAAGTTATTAGTAATAAATCTATGATACAATTAAAGCTGAGAACTTGTTTTAAGAGCACCTATAATATATCGGTCAAGCAGAGAGGTGTTTAAATCAAAGAATATATTATCTATATAAAACAGATTATAAAAGTAATTATAAATATCTTGGAGTTCCTTATAAAATATCTTGGAATTTCTGAAAATATTCTCAACTTTGGAATAAAAAATTATTTATTATAAGAAAGACCTTTTTCATTTTACAGACAAATGGCGGTTTTGAAAATTCTAGTCAAGTATTGTAATATATAAGATTAGACTATAAGATTGACGAGGAATCATATAGATTATGATAGATGAGGATACGATTTAGAAGGGGAGAGGAAAGAGGAATATCGAGAATAAACTGAGGAGAGGAAATATATTGCATTGTATTGTATTTATTGCGCCTCGGGATTTATTAATGTTTGATAGAAAAGGTTAATATACATATAAATGTATAAAATATCAAATAGTGTGATAGCAATTACATTTTAACGATAACAGAATACATAATATCAGTAATAACAATTCAGTATATTGTTTGTATAGTGCAGAGGTTTCTTTACATTATACATTCATTTGTCGCAATCGAAGTAAGTAAATATGTATAAAAGTTGATGTATCACAAATAATAGAACACTTGTAAAATAATTGCATCTGAAGTAATTATGATAACACTAAAACGGAATAGTAGTATTATATAATTGTATTAGAATCTTTGGCTATTTATCAATGTACAGGCTGCGCCATTTTTATATTTTCACGGTAATATTTCAAAAACTACTCATTTGATCAAATTTGTTCATCTGGAAGGGTGCCATCCAATGATGCTAAATATTAACCGACTCTCCCCCTGCGGGGTGAGGCGGAAGGCAATTTTGAAATTTCAAATGGGAATCTCTATTTTTTATTGCAGATTTTTTTCTATTTCTATTTTTTATTGCTCTTTTTTTTATTGCAGATTCTACAAGAAGAAGTATATAACTTTTATCGAAAACATTTTTTTCGTTTGGTGATAAATGGCGCTGTAATCGAAAAAAAATATTTTTTGCAATTCACGAGAAATATACATCGGACTAAAAACGAAAAAAATACCTGTTCAATATTCTTAAAAAAGCTATCCAATGATACCAAACTCGATCTCCCTCCCAAATGTTCTAGTGGTGGGGTCGGGGTAACTTTAAAGTCTTAAATGGGAATTCCTATTTTTTACATTCATCTGAACTATAATTTTTCATTTTTAGGATTACAGATGGCGATAAAATCGTAAAAAATGATTTGACAAAAAGGACGAAGGAAACGAATGAGGACGAAGGTTTGGAAATGGTGGAATATCTTGAAAAGTACACTTCGGATCGGAAACAACGAAATACGTATTCAATAATTAAAAAAAAGCTATACAAAGATTGCAAAATTGACTATCCTCCCGTGTTTGGGAGAGACTCCTTTGAAAACTTAAATAGGAACCCCTTTTTTTAATACCAGATTTGAAATCTCCAAAGAAAATCATTAATTTGACCTAGGTATTTTAATTCTCATTCTCCAAAGATAGCGTTATAATTTGTATAAATGATGGCCATGTTGCATAAAATGTGAAGTTAACATTCATTTCGGAATTTCAAGTTCCTCATTTTATTTGTAGGTTTGATGAGAGTGGGTAGGCTTCCTGTTCCCTGTGGGGTGTTTTATTAACATGAGGTCCCTTATCTCCTATGTTTGTGGTGCTTTTTGCATGTGAGAAAGTCAGTTACAATTCGTGAACGATGAGCACCTGCTCCATCCATCTGAAGAGAAAAGGTTTCCAAAGATGCAGAATTGGAGGCATTACTTCATGAAGTCTCGTGTCAAACGCAAGAAGAATTGACAGGATCATTAGAAGTGACTCAATAAGGCCATTTCAAAACGCCTCAAAGCCATGGGAATGATTTAGAAACAAGAAAATTGGGTGCCGTACGAGTTGAAGCCGAGAGATGTTGAACGGCGTTTGTTTGCTTGTGAAAAGCTGCTTGAAAGGCAAAGACGGAAGGGATTTCTGCATCGCATTGTGACTGGGGACGAAAAATGGGTTCATTACGATAACCCCAAGCGCAGAAAATCATGGGGACTTCCCGGCCATGCTTCCACGTCGACGACTTAACCAAATATTCATAGCTCCAAGGTCATGTTCTGTACTTGGTGGGACCAGCTCGGCGTAGTGTATTACGAGCTGCTAAAACTGTCTGACACAATCACAGGCGATCTGTATCGAAAGCAATTAATGCGTTTAAGCCGAGCATTGAAAGACAAACGGCTGCAATTCAACGAGAGACAAAATAAAGTGATTTTGCAGCATGACAATGCTCGACCCCATGTCGCAAAATCGGTCAAAATATACTTGGAAAAGTTCAAATGGAAAGTCCTACCCTGCCCTCCGTATTCACCAGACATTGCACCCTCTGACTATCACTTGTTTCGATCAATGGCCCACGACCTGACTGACCAGCACTTACGATCTTATGAAGAAGTCAAAACTTGG
>JABFPR010000275.1:0-11132 GCA_022817345.1 Neoscelio sp. ZL-2020
CCTCTGCCAACACTTTTCTGACCCCACCTTCCACTCTATCCAAATATACGCATTCATATACCAGATGTTCTATACTCTCCTTTTCCATATCACACACACTACATACCTTCTTTTCATCCAAAAACAGCTACCCTTCCACCCATTACGACATTATTCTCTTCTCTTCTGCTTTCAATCCCTCCCTCAAATACTTTGGAATACCTTCCGTTCTCACCCATCTATACCATTCATTATATCTAGATCTATAAATCCTCTCTAACATTTCTTGTTAGGACACCTCTCTATCCCTCATTGCAACTGCCTCATTTATCCATCCCCCTTGACTCCACACATTCTCTACACGTTCACTCGACCAGCCACATCAATTCAAGTATCTTTCCCTTACCTCATCCCTTCTAGCACCCTCTCTATTGTTCCTCTCATTTTCTTTCAAACCTTCTAATACCATCAACTTTCTGTTCTCCATTCTAACCTTTTCTTCGTACTTCAAAGCTCTCTTTCCCGCTATCACTCTCAATTTATTCCATTTTAACTCTTCCCTAATCACGTAACCTGGAGTACGTCAATCCACACCCAACATCCATTTCCCAAATAACTCCTGTACTCTTTCAATTTATTTAAATTCATTCCATCCCCATACTTCCACTCCATACAAAAGAATACTACCTATAACCGAATCGAATAGCATTTTCCCCCATTTAATCGAACCACCTAATCTTCTCTTCTAAGTAATCAAAAAACTTAACTTCTTCTATCACCTCTCCATCTTTCCATATTCATTCTCTCTTTTTTTGCCTCCCTTTTTCACCTCCTTTACAAAACACCATCATCTTTATTTTCAACACATTCGCCACAAGTTCTCTACTTCTCAAGTACTTTTCACAACTTCTCATCATACCCTTCATCCTCATTTCATCATTCGCCATAATCACCGTATCATCCGCATACGACAGATTCCAAATTTTCTTATTACCCACTACCACTCCTCCTGTTTGCGTTTTCTTCATCCAATCCTCCATATCAGCCATATAGATATTGAACAAAGTGGGGCTAAGCGGGCAACCTTGCTTAACCCCTTTCATTGTCCAAAACTCTTCCGAAATTTCCTCTTTCACTCTCACCCTACACTTTGTCTCGTCATATAGTCTTTTCACCCTCTCTATCACTCCTCTCTCAACACCCAATCTCTCCATAGAAGACCACAAAATCCCTCTATTCACGTTATCAAAAGCTGCTTTTAAATCGACGAAGAGTGCGAATAATTTACCTCCCTTATTTTTAATTGTGACTCTTCTAACTTATTACTTTCTTCCAAACTTTTCATAATTCTCTCATTAAATATTCTGGCATATATTTCATATTTCATATTCTGTACACTGTGCATGCTATCGTCACCCCTCTGTAATTATGCATTTCATCCTTATCACCTTTCTTGAAAATTGGAACCACTATACCTTCCTTCCACTCATTCAACATATACTGACCCTTCCAAATTTCTTTCAGACACTCTCTCAATTTTTTTCTTATTTTACACTTCCAAAATATCCAAGCCTCATTCCTTATCCCATCCACCATTTCCATTTTATTCCTCTTTATCTTCCTCAAATACGCATCAATTAAGGAATGTCTTATCATAATTTCTTTTTTTTATAAATACATTATAAGCAATTGATCGTTACACTTTGCAATACTAATGACAGATGTGAATTAATTCATAGATATCATTTAATTTAAATATTGAAACTTTTAATGAGTTAATGCGAAACGAATTCATTATTCTTTTAACACAATTATTTTAGATACAAATTTTAATACTCCGTTACATACAAATTTTAAAGTAAAACACAATTATTTTACATTATTACTTAAATTTTAGAAATTGCAATAATCTGCGAATCAAAAATAAATTAATGGAAAAATAAGTAACTTTATTTATTAACTTTATAAGTTTTATGTAATTGTAATTTTATTTTGATATCTGAAAATTATTACTTTAAACTATTTTAATTATATGTAACTAATGATTTAATTATAATAGACAATGTATATATATTATAATCAAAATACACATCGAAATGTAAATAGAATTGTAATAAAATTGCACGGAAAGACAAATTATAAATAACTAAATTACAACTATACTTAACACATATACATTTTTAATAGTATTTTTTCTCCTCCTCTCAGTGTAAATTTAATTAATTACAATTTTATATCTTCTTGAGTTGACAATTATTTTATCATGTAACCAAATTAAAATCGTATTATTTGTCAATCGTATTATTCGTCATAAGGTTTTAAAATTGTTCAAACTCTAAACAAGTTCCTTATGTGTTATTAAAGTCAAATTTTATTATCGAAATCAAGTTAATGACGAATCATACACTGAGAAAAATAATGTAAAAACAGTAACAAACTGAGACTCTATGGGAAAATCAGTTAATATTTCTTATATGAAAAGAAAAGTTTTATATACATTCTTTAATATTTTTAATATTATGGTATGAAATCTTGCTACTCGTGTAGTAAAACATATAACGTTACACAATAAATAAAATAAATTTTAAACAATGCAAATTAATGTTATTATTTATACATCAAAACAAAATAAAAAACAATCGATAATGTAGGCTTAGTTACTACATTAATTGAAGAATCTATAAAGAGTGAGGCGTATGAAACATTTTACTACATGTTCTGATGAATTGTGAATCCCGTGTAAGAAAGTGTATTATTTAAATTAAGACAATACGCATAATATTATGATAAATCCTTAGATTTCTTAACCCTCTCACGGTGGTGCATCACGAAACGCTGTAAACATGACATTAGGCTTACTTGCGTGTGTGCAACCAATAACAGCGTCCGTAGTTTTCTGTAGCAATCATATAGAATGAGAAAGAGGGTCAAGTGACCTGGCAGAGGTGCTACAACTGATACCAAATATTTGTTTGCATTGAATTACATTAAAAAAACGTTTCTTTTTCTTATTTATTATTATACTTTACTATTTTTATGTATTGAAATTTTGTTGAAAAAAATAAAACTGGTTCTTTCAGTTATTTTTGGATAACAATTTTTTTTATTCTTTAGCAAATGTTGAATAAGAAAATTTGTCGAAAACATTGTTTTTTTCCGGAACATGTTGCATTGACTTCAGCACATTCACATACACACTCAGGGTTTTACGTTGGCGTTATTTGTAATGATACGCCTACTACCGTGAGAGGGTTAAATGCACATGCCTTTCTCACGAGCAGAATTAGTTTCTGGAATGAAGAATATAAGGACCCCATGATTAACATGTGAACTTGGCGATGCGTGCGATTTTACCGACTGCAGATTTACTAATCAATGCAAGCGTGTACTATGTTATATATAGAACTAAAGTTATGTTGTAGGTAGATTTACAGTTTTATGATTTTGTTACATGCGTTATGAAATGTTTATTCTATATATTATATATTAATTATATCCATTAATTATATATTAATGGATATAATATTATAAGAAGAAGTTCGTTCAAGTAATTGTGGACAATTGATTCACCGATGCTGGGTGGAATTAAACTCCAAAATAAAATAAATAATCACAATAAATATAATCATGAATTATCATCTCTCTGTATACATTTTAGTGTCTTCTACACGTAAACTATAAGAACATTTAAAATACCTGTGTAGTAAACTTCACCGATCGCCTGTAATATTTATTATTACATTATGTACGATTCAGTATTATCGATATTGCATCATCATCTTTTTTACTAGACTTTCTAATAAAAACTAAAACATTGCCCATAGAGTCCGAGTTTCTTACAAAATGTAGTAAAGTTTTTTCGATTTTCTGGCACATAATAGTACATTATTTCTCTCAGTGTAAGATAGACAAATTCTGGGAAGTGATCTATCTAGTGTGATTTGACTCTTTAATGAGATTAAAATATGTTATCAAAACTCCCACAATGGTTCAATAGTCATTAACAAAGATTATGTTCCTTGGGTCTCCTCACTACATAAATCAAATTGATACATCTTCCTTTTAGCCTATGCACCTAAATATGGACAAATTTTAATTTGAATTTCCCGCTATATAGTAGATCAATTAGAGGTCGGTGTTGGTGTATGAAAGCTTTATATTTCTAGTACACAATCATAACCTCAAAATTGCCAAAATGTTGCGCACGAGCGCAGAGTACAACCGAAGAGTTGCGATAAGTCTTTGCGCTGGGCGTTCAGCAACCGAAATCATTCGGTTCTTCGGTTACACGCTATCAACTGTTTACGAACTTGTGGCGAAGTACATTGCTTCGGAGAAGTCTGAAGAAGGTTCCGCTAATCCGTCGAGGAAGAGTCACACGAAGGAACGCGTGACTAGGACTTGGGCAACGGTGGAAAGTACTCAGACGCTGATTTCCGAGGACCCGGGGCAATCGTTAAGAAAATTTACAACAGTGTTGGGTTTCGGTGAGCAAACGATGCGTCAAATTGCTGGGGAAGAGCTACGGTACAAATTTTACACGATAAAGATTCGACAAATGTTTTCGGAAGCTGCCAGGACAAAGAGAATCGCTCAATGCAATCTGCTGTTGTGTTCCCTGAAAAACTAAGATGCAGGACGAATCAGATTCTCTTCTGATAAGATTTTTACCGTAGATGCGAAAATCAACGAGAGAAACGATCGCTGGCTCGCCCACGACGTAGAAGATGTGCCAATTATTGCCAGAATAAAATTTCCGACCAGTGTTCACGTGCTAGGTGTTGTGACAACCCTATTGACACAGGAAATCGCCGATATGCACAGAATATCCGTACGATATTTAATGTCCGTTTTCCCCTCCAACGCGGACATTTAATATCTTACGGATATTCCGTGGATATCGGCGATATCCTGTGTTAATAGGGAAGCGAGGGTGACATTATGCTAAAAAAATGTGACATTATATGTAAAAAATTTTTTTTTAGATATTTAGAAAAATACACTGGAATAAATAATATGCTGGTGCAGCAAATAAATATGATAAACTAACATATTTTATATGCTGGTTCCGCAGATAAAAGTATGTTGACTTTTTAATGTTCGTTTTATACATTTTACCCTAAAAAATATTTATAGCACGATCTATGAAGCTAATGAAGAACAAAGAATGAATTCCTTCTAATAATCTAACAACTGAGAGTTTGCAAAGGATTTTGAGTATACTAAAATAAAGTTTCTACGCAAACATAACCTATTGCAGGTAATGTCCAATATTCAATTAAAGTTTTACGATTTTAAATATATTATATTTTTTATAACTATAAAAAAATTAGAAGAATATTAAATAATAATAGTGCAACATGAAATACATAAAAACATTCTTTTTATTAATTATGAACAATAAATATGTGAATATGTAGTTACAACATATTTTAAAATGTTGGGCCAACACACTCATTTTTCCAGTGTATATATCTCAAGTATACTGTTCTAAAATATTATGAAGGAACTCGTAAAATGTTCGGAGATATGAGCATTTCTCTCAGGGGGTTCTAACTTCCATAAGCGCAATGTGTTAGACTTTTTGAGCTGGCTGCAGCGCCGCCTGAACGTGTACCATTGAACTACTTCTATTCACACACGCAAAAAAGCACATGCACGTAGATCGTCCGTGTGTGAGTAATATAATCGCAGTTAAAATGATAACAAATTAAGTATTTAAATTAAACAAATATTAATATATTACTTCAAAATGTAAATAAATTACTTAGATGACACTTTGCTATAATAATTGATTTATTATATATTTTATGTACAATATTACAATAAATCAATGTTTTTGAAGAATATAAATAATCATGCAGATTAAAATAATGCATTGTCAAATTATAATTAATAAAACATAAACTGACATAAACATAGCAAGTATGAAAAATATATAAATAATTACACCATTACAAAATAAGGTTAATATACCATAATCAATATCAATAATAATATCAAACTCAAAATTGTCATTCAATTATTATTCGTACATTAATCATAAATATATGATCATAATATATTTAAATATATTCATACATTGATCAAAAATTACGAATGCAATTCAAGTACAATTCACAGCGTAATAAATAAAAACTAATGCCGCAAATTAAAAATTTCAAGAATCAAGATTCTGACAATCAAATATCTAACAATTTAACAAAATTCAGAACAAAAGAAAATACAAAACAATACATTTATAGTTGAGTCACTCATCAAAGTAATTCAATAAATAAATCACGCGTCGTTAACAATATTCTAAGAATGTCAGTAATGAAGGTAAAAGATTGCTGTGTTTGAAAAGAGTAAATAGTAAAATTCAATAAGAAATTATATCAAATGACAGTTACAAGAAAACTGAGAATAGAATCAGCTGTGTTTACATCGGCTTCACAGCTTATTTACTCATATTGAAACACATTTAAAAAGTATACGGAAGATTCGGAACGATGTTTTCACTCTAATATAAACAGAGACGGATGACTACGTTACTTGATTGTCAAGTTTAAATTACTTGCAGATCAATGAATAGTGCAGTTGTACAGAAGTTGATATTGATATATAAAGAATTTCCAATGATGAATCACACCCACATTGTTAATACGACCTAATAGATTAGACAACGTAAACAAAATGGGTTCTGAGTAAAACACTCCATACAGAAGATTGTAGGTGATGGTATCGTTGTCGAAGATGAGTACAAAATCAATCAAAAAACTCAATGAGCATTAAATGAAGCAAAAAATGTTCTCGATGTTATGTCCCCCTCCAAAATGTTTGTTCTTGAAGATAAAACCAATTGCACAATAAAATTGTTAATCAGAGTAGAAAATCAGCAGCCTCATTTGCAACCATCGGCAAAGACAAGTCCTTGGGCTCGGGCGGCACAAAACAACACAGTATATGCATCAATAATGGAACTTTCAGATATGAGCTGCAGTTAAAGGGATCTACTTACAATTTTGGATAGAGTATAATAAAAGACTTTCTCCGCAAATAAAATATCCCATTAATCAATATCGATCTTCCGGTGATTCATCAAAAGTAATGCTGAGGTTACGAACGGCCATTTGAAAACATCAAGAAATGTAATTATGGAGTTGCGTGGTCCCGCATAAATTATTCCGTCAAATTAATGGGGGTTACCACACAAAGCTATTGCAACAACTTTTAAAGCTTTTTTTTATTAAATAACGCATTTAAATTATACTTTCGAATAGTGAGCTTTGTATATGTTTCGAAGCACAATCAAAACACGTCCGTTCACCTCGAAGACTTAAACCGGAATTAAACCGTACAGAAACGGGAGGAGGTGAGCAGTGGCACCCTTCTGATCCTGGGAGTGAATGATGGCTCGGCAAAAAAGCTGCAAGCTGGGGGTAATCTTCAGGTTGACCTCAATAAACCGAAAGACCCGGAGGGAGAAAACTCTACCCAATAGGCCTAACCCATAAATGGTTAGACCTGCGATAGAGATTCTACAAATTAACTTGCACCAATGCAAAGTGGCCTCGGAAATATTAACCAGACGGATGGCTGTGATGCACACAAATTCAGCACTTGCGCTAGTACAAGAACCGTGGAGCTATAGAGGAATGATCAGAACTCTAGGCTCTGCGGAGACAGTCTATGTAAGTGAAGAACATGATAAAGTAAGGGCGTGCGTTGTAGCGAAAGTCATAGAAGCCGCCCTGTTGCAGGAATTCTCGACCAGAGATCTGGTAAAACTCAGAGCTGTTCAAGAGACGGATGCACCGGGAACGAGGAGAACGCTGATTGTAGATTCAGCCTATTTTTCGTGTGGCAGAAACTTTCCTCCGGAGAAAGTAGAAAGATTAATCACGTACTGCAGATATAAAACCTTCAATATACTTATTGAATGTGATGCAAACGCACACGTTGTGGTGTGGGGCAGCATTGGCAGTAATGAGAGGGGAGAAAGACTCTTAGAACACTTCATCTTGACGAACCTAGAAGTGGTTAACGAATGTTCGGAGCCTACCTTTGTGACGATTAACAGGCTGGAGATCTTGAATCTCACCATCTGTAGACGAAACTTAATGGTACATGTAGAAAACTAGAGGGTGTCGGATGAATCTTCACTGTTAGACCATAAGATGATTCGGGGTACTCTGCACGAAATTAAAACGAAGGTACAATGGAAAAGAAATCCAAGAAACACAAACTGGAAAATCTGCTCTCCAAATTTGATGGTTTCAATGGTACATACGGCACTCTCAATAACCTGTACAAAACTGATATGTTTATCAGAAATGGGGTCATAAAGTCGTATGAAGATAACTGCCATTTCGTTGCTATGACAGCAGTCTTTAAATCGCCATAGTTGTTTAAACGTTTACGAGTTAGTAACATATTTTTTTTATGTAAACACGAGTGATAGCCATCGCATACTTGTAGAAACTTACGACGACAATGTTCCAACGCAAGACGCTTGTATGCGTTTGTTTAAACGATTTAAAAGTGGTGATTTCGAATTGAAAGACAAAGAACGCCCAGGCCAATCTAAAAGATTTGAAGATGCCGAATTGCAAGCATTGTTGAATGAAGCTGCACAAACTCAACAACAATTGGCAGGAAAGTTAAATGTTGGTCAACAAATCAATTCTGATCATCTGCATGCCATGAGAAAGATCCAGAAGGCAAGAAAATGGGTACCACATCAATTGAACGAAATACTGATGGAAAAGCGAAAAACAGTGTGCGAGCATTTGATTCTTCGCTTTGAAAGAAAGTCTTTTTTGCATTGGATCGTGACTGGTGACGAAAAATGGATATATTTCGAGAACCCGAAGTGCAAAAAGTCATGGGTTTCACCAGAACAACCATCAACATCGACCCCAAAACTGAATCGCTTCGGAAAGAAGACAATGCTATGCATTTGGTATGATCAGAAAAGTGTCGTGTAATATAAGCTACTAAAACCTGGTGAAACAGTTAATACCGCTCGCTACCGACAAAAATTATTAAGTGATTTTGCAATACGATTATGCACCATCACGCACAGCAGAACAGGTAAAAGATACGGTTTCTTCACTTGGCTGGGAATTCTTGCCGTACCTGCCGAATTCCCCCGACCTTGCTCCTTCCGACTACCACTTGTTTTCACTGATGACTCACGTACTTTTTAAGGAGCACTTCAACAATTACGAAGAAGTTGAAAAATTTCTTGTTTAATGGATCGATTCAAAAAAGGAACGCTTTTTCTGTCAAAACATCTACAAATTGGCGGAAAGATGGGAAAAATGTATTGCTATCGATGGCGCATACTATGTATAAAACATTGTTTACCATTCTTCCAAATTAGACATTGTCTTTCAATTAAACAATTATAAATTATTAACCGTTAGACCTGGTATATGATTTTTAAATAAAATTAGATTTCATATTTAGACAAATAAACGTTGTATCTAATCTGTTGATTGCGTGTATATTTTTTACTTTTTATTGAATTGTAATTATTATTTTTGGGCCTTTAGGAACAATAAAAACACGTTTTGGATTGTTTTATGGAACTTAATTTATTAGTCCATAATGTTAGTGAACGTTCCTTTTACCAGATCTGTAAATATGGAACCGGAATTTGTCCATAGATGACCCTAGCTGTCAATGTAGTTACCATCAAACAGCGTCATTGGAGCTATTTTCTTGTTTTGACATCTGACAAAGATTTTCAACTCACAACAATACAAGTTTCATACAACAATATAGTTTGTAATAACGTTGAACATGTCGAATTGTGTGCATGGAAACTACGATTTGCGGACACCATTGATTTTCTGTTATCATTTGAAGAAAACTGATGCAGAATCGCATCAATCGCTTGTCGGTAAGCATGCTCTTGGTAAATCACAGTGCTTTGTGGTTTAAAAAATTGAAAAGTGGCAATTTTGACGTGAGAATAGAAAAACGCGGAAGACCACCGAAAAGTTTGAAGACAGCGAATTGCAAGCATTGTTGGATGAGGATGACGCTCAAACGCAACAACAACTCGCGGATCAATTAAATGTGACACGAGAAACCGTCTACATACGTTTGCAAGCCATGGGAAAAATCTAGAAGATGGGAAAATGGGATCCACATGAACTAAATGAAAGACAGCAGGAAAACCGAAAAACTACTTGCGAAATGCTGCTCGCCAGGTACAAAAGAAAGTAATTTCTCCATCGAATTGTGACTGGCGAGAATCCTAAGCGTAAAAGATCATGAGTAACTCCAGGCGAATCATCGACATCGACTGCAACGCCAAATCACTATGGACGGAAGACAATGCTCGTGTTTGGTGGAATCAGAAGTGTGTGATCTATTATGAGCAGCTGACACCTGGTGGAACCGTTAAGGGGAGGTTCCAGTGAAATTTCAAGTGTATGTTGAAATTTATATAATTAGATGATGACTTGGTATTATTCATAATATCACAAGACAATTAAAGTGTGATATGGTACGGCCCTGAAAGGTGCCCCCCCTCCAAGAACAATTTTCTAATTTTTTGAAATTTTTTAACGCGAATGCATAGAATTTTAGGAAATTTAGTTTTATACAGTACGTATAATTTCAAATATAAATAATGTAAACTACCAAAGTTTTAGCGATTTTTGTATTTATGCTATTAATTCATATACTAATAAATTATATAAATTGTTATGATTTAGCATTTTTAAATGCTAAAACACATTTCACTGCGTTATCACTTGTGCCAACTATTTACTTTTTCTCTCAACGTAATAAACAATTGAACATCAATTCACAGAAAGAACGTAACAATTAAAAATTGTTTTATAATGGCAATAAGATTATAAAACGACTGTGATATAAAGTATTTAGATTATAGTTAATTGTAATTGGAATACGTGCATTTATAAAATATTTCTAGGTAAGTAATTATTGATAAATACTCAGCAATGATCTATAAATGCATTACAATTGACGTTTTTCAATAGGTTACAAAAATGGCTCGAAAGAAAAGGCACAATCGTAATTACAGTGAAATAGCATCAAAAAGATGGAAACGAGATCAGAGTGATAAATTGGACGTCGACAATGTTGTTTCCCAGAATCAATTTGAGTCAGTTATTACGACGGCGAAAAACTTA
>JABFPR010000276.1:0-11046 GCA_022817345.1 Neoscelio sp. ZL-2020
AACAAAACACTCGTGTCCAAAGGTACACTGTGCGCAGTAATCCTCCGGGTGTTGCCTGCGGAATTGTTTGATTGGCAGTTAACAGGCGCAGGCGGCTGAACTTTAACTCGAGGCTAAACTCCGTCGCGGGAAGATAATAAATAAAACGAGAAAAGCCGCGGTAATGCGACTCGCAATAAGAGATAAAAATAGGCGGAAAAAGTCGGAGAAATGTCGGCAAAAAGTGAAAAGGCGAATGACGTTGGCGCAGAAGAATGAACGATATCGAATGAAAAGCCGAGATCAACTTTGAAGTTCATTCCGGAACGAGTGGTACAGGTAGAAGACTACTAAACTGAGGAGTTGTTCAGTAAATATTTTGAGTCAGTCTATAAGCATTTTTCAAACGAATCGGACGCGCGCGGTTCTGTCGCGAGAACGCACGCATTTTTTTTCGCGCTCGTCCCTGCGGTCGTCTGTTCCTCGATGCGATTCTCGACATCCTCGCTGTGACATCGTGCCCGCGAAATCAATAATTTTCTTTCTTTTTGATTTTTAGTTCGAATTCCCTCCCCTTGAATGTCACTTGCCCGAGGATACAAATGTTGCTGAGATTAGCGGCCTCGCTGTTTGTTAGCGTTTTTTGTTTTGTCCTCGTAACAAGATACACCGAGGCTTGCAATGAAGCCGTTTGCTCCAGTATTGTGAGCAAGTTCATGCTGACACAAAGTTGCGAATGTGACACAGTAAACTACACCTGCTCCAGGGAGTGTTTCTATTGCTTGAGTTACCTCTACGACGAGTGTTGCTCTTGCATAGGTAATTTGATTTTTGTCAGTGATGATTTTGCTTGTGATGATTTTTGGTGCATTTGGTAATCTCTTGTTCTCCAGATCTGTGCCCGAAGTTTGACGTTAAGAAAAATCCACTTGGCAAGAAGTCAAACGTCGAGGATTTTGACGAGCCGATTCCAAGTCTGTTTCAAGCTTTCACCATTGGACTAGATTCCGACGAAAGATGGGTACCACATACTTATGCGGTGGATATCAATCTGATACCGAGCGATAAGAAACATGATCGTGAGTAAATAAATACCGTGGTATTACGCTATTACGTTGTTTGAAGAGTTAAACAAACAGGAATTGACAAACGTGAAAAGTATTTAGAAACGGAGATACTTGAAGTTTCGAAATTGAGGAGGTAAATGATTTAATTTATGCGTGGGTTCGAGGAAAAAAGTTATAGGATGTAGAATTTGTTTGTACCTAAAGTAATTTACTTTCACTGCAAAGTTAATCGTTTAATTTACATTCAAATTGTTGTAAAGATACGAATGTGTAAAGGCCGCGTAAAACTGTACGAAAAAATGCCTCCGCGTTTGATAAACAAAGTCGTAGAAATGAAATATTGTTTTAATTATTTGTAAAAAACATTGCGTCGACGAAATAAAAATAAAAACGTGAATATGATATCACTGACAAATAAAAATGCAAACCAGTAATAACGAGTTATGTGCGATTAACAAGTTAATGGGAAATTTTCTTCAGTTCTTAAGAGATCATTGACAGTCGGTATGTAAAAATGACAAACATATTTCACATCTTGATTTCACTTGGACAAAATATCTTTATATCTCGAACTTTTGACACTCAATTTGATATCTTTTGAAAGTAACGCGACCGTGGTTTTATGATCGATTTTTCAGTATTATACATACATTAACTATACACTTTAATAATATTCTCATTATTTCAAATTGTTTTCTTAATTATATTTATATAAATACATTATTTATGTTAATGATATAAGGTCTTGCTCATTTTAAAGTCGATTTATATGATAATAAAAGATGTGAGACCTGATATGTTAGATCTGATTAGAAATTACATTAGTTTTTAAAAAACATTACGAAATCTTTCTTTGTTTAATTGCGGAACGATATTTATTTAAAAGTAGTTTTTTTGTTTCATATCTAGAATTCTTGTATATTTATGCACTATTAAAAATTTGCTGATATATAATATAAATGTTAATTATAAAAATTATTTTGTATTTCAATTATTAAATGATAATATAATATGTGACACCACATTATGTTAATATGTTTAATTATCTTGCATTACATTTTTAAGAACGTAAAAATCAAATTGCAAGATTTTTAATTGGCTTTAATGAAATCGTGTATCAATTAATAAATTGCTATTATAACGTCATAATAGCAATTTCACACAAACAAAATAGTATTATTGAAGCAATCGAAGTTTCATATATTTATTTCATTTATAAATTTATTTCAGTACTAATTAATAATTAAACATAGTTTACTGTTTGCTAATTTTATGTCGTTCACCAACGAATAATTAATATAAATATTTAAGCTAATTAACAAATCAAATATTTAAAGTCATGTATAAATAAAACATGAAAATATAATATCTCTTATACTTTAATAAAACTGTTATCATTAATTTTTAAAATTATGAAAATTTTAACAATAATGATATTGTTAAATGATACTCAGAAAAAAAAGTTAACAAATGTAGAATAAATTTACTTTGCTTATATAAATAGTGATCGTATTGTTCATAATATAATATTCAAAATAATTAAATACAACATTTTGACTGTATTATAAATATAAAAATAAATAAAATGGAAAAATAAAAAAATTCTTATATTTAAAGTAATTGTTCAGTAAAGTAATTTTTGTTGGGAATAACACTATTATATATTTTGTGTTTAATTACAAATGCCATTTTTATAATTAATTATTACGGATTAATTATTAAAATAATGAATAGAAAAGTATTTACTTAAAAACTTACTAATATTTTGATCACTTTATGAAAACTCACGTATGAAGTTTCTTTCAATTTATAAACATGTAACATTTTATTTAATAACATAGGAAATTATTTTATATAAAATACTTGTATACATTTTTACTTTATATAAATTATAAATTAATAAATTATTTAAACATTTTAAATTTAAAGTTTCTTATTTTTTATCCTTTGATAATATGTTCTGAGATAATTTTGTAAAATTCGGTTTATTTATTTATTTCTTCATATAACACTTTTTATTAAATTATACTTAATAATAGAAAAATGTACACAATAAAGTATTTTTCTTTAAAGTTACGTGACATAAAAACGCGAATATTAATTTATATGACCATTATTTTTCAATATCAATTTTGTCCTAAACGCTTCTTTTCATCCAATTCTTGTGTAACTATTTCAGAAGGTGACCAATAGAAGTATGCATATTATTTGTAAATTATATAACACTTTGGGCTTTTTGTCTTTTTTAATGCATTTATTTTCGCATTAAATCATCAAATAAAGAAAAGTCTCATAATTTTCACCTTCTAAAATAGTTACACAAGAATTATATGACAATTGTCAAAATATATTAAAAAAATAAAAAATGTTGCGTTTTAATCTCACAAAATTTATTTTCACGCAGATTAATGTAAACTTAAAAAGTAGAAAATTATTTAATAACAATTTATTTAAATTTAGTACACTATTAGAATAAATTTTAATTAGACCCTATTTTAACTCTAGTTTAACAAATTTCTGTTTTTGAGTGAAAAACCAATTGAAATCATGTTAAATTTTATACAATATGTTTGTTAATTAATTATCTTTAACCAAACAAGGTCCTATTTTGGGTTTTGCTATGATCGTCATTAGTTTTACATCATGTTTTCTCGATATATATGTACACAAAATTGCTGTATGAACTATGTACAAACATACGGTTGACTAGTGATCATTCCCATAGTTAATACAAAGTAGTTGATAAATATTTTTATATAAATATTTACATTTTGTGGTATACAAGAATGTTAACAGAAATTAAGTAATAATATAGTAATCAAAAAACATCAATTACAGATACATTAACGGAAGCTGATGAGAAGATGGAGAAAGCAAAGTGGAATACTGAAGACGAAACAACCGACTTGGAACGTGATAAAAAAGAGATAAGAAAGCGAGCTAAACACAGTTTTTCTGATGAAGACTTTACAACAGGTAGAACATTGCAGTTTTTTTCGAAGCACCGAAAAAGTGTACGCGATGATATTTCTACTGATACAGAAAAGCAAAATGAGAAAAAAAGACGAATTGGAGAAGATGATTCAAGATTGTCGTATCCAACACCTCCAAAAACTCTTCGCAAAAATGGTAAATGGAACATTTGATTCAAGGATAATTATTAGTATAGATTATGAAATTCACGTTGGAAAGGATTTATATATATAAGAAAATATATATTTTGTTAATAATCCTGGTGAAAAAATTTTTAGGAAAAGAGACTTATTTTCACCAGGGATGTTTTTGAAAAGTATATACAAAAGTATCTAAGAATTGAAACATTACAAACAGAGGAACGCAGTGTGATGATAATAGAAATTAGCTTACTATGATACTCGGTAGTTGTATACTCGCAGTAAGAAAAGGAAACGAGAGAATAGTTGGAAATAGAATAAAAACTATTTTATGGTGTTAGGTTCCTTAATTTGGTTTTGTTTATAGATTTAAATGATTACGATATCATCAATTTTAATGTAATATCTCACAACTAAGAGATACGTAAGAGTATGACCCAAATTAAAGTGTGTCTTAAGATATTTATTATCAAAAACAAATCTTCAAAGGACATTTATTTGTTTTAAATCGCATATTGAAGATTTGTGCGCAAGGATAAGAAATTGAGCTGGTGATTGAAGCTATTTTACTTGTACAAAACTAAAATTGGAATATTGTTTTGTGTGGAATTTCCCCGTGGTTGTCGGGACTTTTTCTTAGCCGGAGTGCTGTTTACAATTCGGTAATTTGTCATTCTCGCAGCAGTTTGAAAAATTATAGTTTTCTCTACGAGTCCTATAAGCATCTAAACCAGTAAATTATTCGAGGTCTGAGGATGGCTCGAATAATCATTAAAGCTAAAAAATTATAAATTTCAAATTGATGTAACTTTGCGAAAAATTATTGCAGATCAACGTGCAGAAAACGCTTTTAAACCTTAAGGTGATGTCGATAATAGATCATGTGATAAATTCACAGAGTTGGTGTCTCTTTAATTTATATCAGTATTATAATGAAATTTTTATTCTAATGATATATTCTTCTAAATTAAGAAGGGAATGTATAACAATTCTACCACAGAAAATGTTATACATGGGAGTACGGCCAGCCAAACAGGATGTATCTGCAACTGTGAGGGTAATATAAACAACTGTTTAATTACATAAAAACTATAAGATAACTCGCAGAGAACCAAAGCGTGAAATCCACGTGTATTCGATACTTAGATGTGGAATCCATGTAAATTGAACGTGGAAAAAAGGAGAAGTTCTGTTAGGGAATATATTCAGTACAAAGCATTGCCATTTATCCACAAAATCTGATATTAAAACAATCGTTTTTAAGTTTAAAAAAGTATAATAGTTTTTGCAATGAAAAAATCTTACATTGCAAATGCACAATGTTCAAATTGTTAGTAATTTAAAAATTTTATTTTAAAAGCGAAATATTTAAGTTCCAATAAATAACTAATTTAAAAAATAAAGGTAGTAGTTAAAAAGACTAAATATAATAAAATCTATTCAAAAACACGATATAAACAGTATTGTAATTTAGATGATCGACTACTAGTGACTTTACCCTAAAATGAAATCAATGAATTATTTTGGTTTCCTTTAAATAAAAATATATTAATAAATTTGTATACAGAAAAGTTAAACACATTAAACCGTCGACTTATTGTTTTGAATCAAAATGTACGTGCTGGGCTTGAGATGTTAGACGTTCTACTAAATAATAACATTATTTAGTAATGAAATTACTAAAAAAATTACTAAATAACGAAATTGAACATTTATTTCCTTTAAGAACAAATGAAGCGTTAGAAGAAGTAAAAAGTTTAATAAAGACTGATGAGTCTAAACGTTCCCAAATAGTATGTATATACTGCGATTTATTGAAATTGTAAAGGAAAAACTGTTCAATTAACTTTTTCAACTCAGCAGGTTTAACAATGTATGCAATTATATCTTACAGGAATCATTTTTAAAATCTTTCGGCGGCCAAACCGACGACATTGCTGCAATTAATATAATAAAAGCAGTATTTACGGATGATATCGCTGTGCTGTATAGTTTTGAAGGTCGTGGAAAGAAGAAAGCAGCGTGTGATTTAAAACTAATCCAAATGATAACAGGTAATTTAATCGTAAATAATACTTATTGAAATAATTTTACGTAAAAATTGCATAAACTTAATTTATTGTAATAATTTATCTAATGAATTAGAATTGTATTTAACACTTTGAATTTTAAAACAGATTCGGTTTTGGATACAATAATGGATGCGAAAGGGGACAATATTAAACAAAATATAATGAAATGGTTAAAAGATGCCGACAAAAGAAAGAAGCATAGAGATGGACAATTAGCGACGGAGAGACCAGAAAAGCAAGCTGTCAAAGAACAAAATCCCAGTGCTGTGTAAAGTATCGTATACAATATGAGACAAAAATATTCATTTTTTGTCTCATTCTGTTAATTGCGTATTGTGAATCGACAAACTGTTCTATTGTGCTTATTTTTTAATTTGAAAATTATATATATAAATATTACTTAATTGATTTACCAAATTATTCCCTGTACTATTTCTTACTACATACATTGTAATAGTGACATTAATTTAAATAAAATAAATTTTTTTACTTACCTTCAGACTGAAAGAATGCATTCATTATAAAGTATTAGTTATAAATGCTGTTACAACATTAATTTAGAAAACATTTGCAAGGTAAGTGGTGTTTCAATATTAAATTTTAAAAATAATTCAATCTTTGTCTCGAATTCACGTTCATTCCACGCGTAATAGACCTACAATAAATATTACGTTTTAAATTAACTTGATATTTTCACCTCGCATTCACATTGAATCCGCGCGAAATCGACGCACCATCAATATTAAGTTTTAAAATAAAATTATTCTTTCACATTTCAAATTATTCTTGAAATGTTGACTGTGGCATTTGGCGAGTCTACTTTGAGCAAAAAAAATGTTTATAAATGGTACAAGCTCTTCACAGAAAGCCGACCAGTTGTTAATGATGCCCGCCCTGGATGCCCCAGCACTTTAACAACCGATGAAAACGTTGAAGCAGTAAATAAAATTGTTATGGATAATCGTCGAATCACTATTAGAGAAGTTGCTAAGGATGTCGGAATATCTGTTGGTTCATGCTACGCAATTTTTTCGGATATATTGGGCATGGAACGTGTGGCAGACAAGTTTGTTCCGAAATTGCTAAATTTTGACTAAAAGAACCGTCGCATCATCATCGCTCAGGAGATGTTGAATGACGTTAACGACGATTCAGATTTGCACAAAAGGGTCAAAACTGGTAACGAAACATGGGTATATGGTTATGCCGTCGAAACCAAAGCTCAAGCATCCCAGTGGATGCGGCCAAAAGAGCCAAGACCGAAAAAAGAACACGCCAAGTACGGTCAAATGTGAAGGTTTTGCTAACTGTTTTCTTCAATTATAATAGCGTGGTGCATCATGAGTTCTTGCTACAAGGTCGTACGGTGAATGAGGAATATCACCTTCAAGTTATGCGCCGTTTGCGTGAAGCAATACGAAGAAAACGCCCGGATTTGCAAAACAATTCATGGCTTTTGCATCATCATATTGCACCTTTTCACACATTGTTGCTTGTTCTTGATTTTTGGGCCAAACACAACACCATAATAATGCTTTAGCCACCGTATTCACCGGACTTGGCCCCCTGCGATTTTTTACTGTTCTCAAAACTGAAAAGACCCATGAAAGGACGGCGTTTTGCCACGATTGAGGAGATAAAGACCGCATCGCTGAAGGCCATACCAAAAAGCGTATATTAGAAGTGCTTCGAGATTTCGAAAAAGCGCTGGTACAAGTGTATTATATCTGAGGGGGATTACATTGAAGGGGACAAAATAGATATTCATGAATATTTTTCGAGAAAAATAAAAAGTTACCTTTTTTTTGAACAATCCTCGTAAGTGATGATTGTAAGAAATTTCACAATCTGATTATGAAAATGAAAAGAAATTTAATTTACTAACGCAAAAGGAATCTTTCCTTCGATCATACTAAAAAAGTGAGCATTCTAGAAGAGTCAAATCTTCCCTCCAAAGATACATTTTATAATAAGTTGAGCGAGAGCGAATACATGCATGCGAAAAATGTATCGACTGAGTTTAAATGCAAGACTTTGGACGAGTACTCCAACTTATATTTGAAAACGGACATTTTATTACTCGCGGACAATAAATACATGCCCGATTACGATCCATCCGAGCAGTCAAAATATCTAAATTATTTCGATATAAATAATGTGTACGGTAGGGCAATGAGTCTATCTCATCCCACTGGAGGTTTAGAGTGGGTTGACGGATATGTCGACGTCAAAAGTGTAACCGAAGATTCGGAAATTGGTTATATTTTCGAAGTCGATTTAACATACTCCGAATCGATTCACGACCAACAAAAAGATTTGCACATGTAATCCGAACGAGCCGTTCCACCTATCTCGAAACAACCCAAACATAAACACTTGCCTATGGTCCCAAATTAAACAAAGTTCATACAGTCTTAAAATTTAAACAATCTCCGTAACGTACAAGTTTTACCAATTTAAATACAGATTTTAGAAAATTTGCAACAAACGATTGTGAAAAAAACTTGTACAAATTAATGAACAACGCGGTTTTCGGTAAAACAATGGAGATTGTTCGTAATTGTGTGAATGTGAATTTGAAAACAGAGTGGGAGGTTTGATATGGCGCGGAACCTATGATATCTACGCCAAATTTTCACTTTAGTTGTGATAGAATTGAGTAAGCTGTCTGTAACCATCGATAATCCAATATACGTAAGCACGTATATATTGGACATTCCAAAAACTTTGCTATAATCTTTTCATTATGATTATGATTTATCAAATTTTAGAGAAAACGCTAAATTGTTCTACAAGGATACGGACAGCTTGATTTATAAGTTTAAATGTGACGATGTGTATGAATACATGAAGCGCGACATAATTATGTTTGATACGAGTGATTTTCCCCCGGATAATGTTTATGGTATGCCACTTGTAAACAAACAATTTTGGGTCTGCTGATGGATGAATGCAACTGTTCTATTGTAAATGAATTCATTGCGTGTAACGGGAGTGAGTGAGGGAACACGTGATAAAGGAGTGAAATGTTACGTAGTTGACAAATATATTACATTTGACGACTACGTGGAATGTCTGGACAATGCGGGAGAAATGAAACTGCAGCAAAATTGCACAAGAGTCAAGCTGCATAATGTTTATAGTGTGTCTGTAGAAAAGGTTGCGCTGAGTCCTCACGATGACAAGCGGTTTCTAATCAGAAATTGTACCGGTGCCTTACCGTGGTGGCACAAAGATGTAATGGATGTGAACGAGTGAGCTTATATCAATGTGTGTATGACATATAATATATACAACAATGAAAATGATAATCTTTTGGTGGTTTCACTTATCGAACGAATGTCAAATAACCTTCTAGAGTGATTTCTTCTAGCAGGATTATGCAGTTCTTGTACAACCTCCTCCATGTTGTATAATGATGTTAATGCAATTTATTGCGTGATACATTGATTTAATAGAAATTTTATTCTGGAATATATGATCTCGACGTCACTATTCTAGCTGTAGGGTTTGATCTCTTATAAGATCAGTTTTCCTTACAATTCCTTCATCACTCTTTAATGTAGCGAGATAATCAGTTTTAATATTATAGTCTACTTCGGTTATTAGAGTATTTAAGTAAATTTTTTCTCGAATTTTGTTCGCATTTCATTTTTCGATTTATCAAATTCTTCTTGAATTCTATTTTTGAATTTATTAATTTTGTCTTCAACTGTAATCATCAAATTATTAATTTCATCTTGAATAATATTTTTGACAGTATTCACTGTAACAGCATCATTCTCTTGAATAGATTCTGCAATATTAATTAATTGATTACTATGTGATTTGCTTTCAGTTTTTGAAAGACTGTGACCGAACTTATTGACAGACATTTTGCAAATGATGTATATTAAGTATGTAGCTCTAATATATAATATCAGCTTCACGTACTTCTTCGATAATTGAAACGATTTCATTAGAATGACTTCTATTAGTAGCTTCTTGAGATGTTATGAGTAAGCGTAAACGATATACAATTTCGTTAGGATTATCCCAAACTGTATAATTAATTTTATTATTTTTATGTGTCATGAAATGGCTCAATCTTTTTCCATATTTAGGTGATGGTTAATAATGGTTAACGATTATTATTATCGCTGTTATCATCATCAATATAATTGATATCTGCGTTCTCATTGCCGATTACACTGTCAAATGATGTGTTTCTTTATTAAATATATTATATTTACTGTATGCACTTTTAAAAGTTAATATTATTTAATCATCTTCTACTTCATATTGTGCATAACTATTATAAATACATTCAATTATATGTTTTATAATATATTTGCTACTATTTTATTGTTTTCTCTAATTTAAAAACAATAAATATTTTAATTTTTGTACTTAAATTTATATCCATTATTTTGAGATAAATCAACAAGCTTTTGTTTCGGTACTACAATGGGCTAAATATTTCTTACAATCTATTGAGAATATAATCGATTTAATTTTAATATTTTATGCGTATGCCTTAATATATCACTAAGTTTTGAAATGTGGCGTAATCGTTTCTTCTCATTCTGAAAATTATTCATCTTGTCATATGCTCGATGAAAATAAGACCGTTACTATTTACATTTTGTAGTTATAATTATAAAATAAGCGAATCCTTTCCTGTATCTACACACGGTCTGCAATCTCTTTGTCTCACTTTCTGCAAACAGAGTGAAAGCAGATTTAGCAATAAAAAGACTTTAACGAAAGTCGAAATATCGCAGCCCCGATTTCTCTTTTCTTGCCAAATATAAAAGAATTCATCATCCACTTGAT
>JABFPR010000277.1:0-11052 GCA_022817345.1 Neoscelio sp. ZL-2020
GAAGGCCAGGTGGGCCGTGGGCGGGTGGGGATCGGGCGGGGGGTGGCGGGAATGGGATGGGGTCGGGGGGAAAGGGACTGGGGGGGCGGTGCGAGGATTAGGAGCGAGGCTGGACATGGGCACGGGCTGGCGGGAACCCATGCCGACGTGGAAGAACTGAACGGTCGGCGGACCCTTGTTTTCCTTCCGCAGCGAATGGTGGCCGGCGTAGCGGATCGCGTTGAAATTCTGCGGGGTCATGGTCGCCAGGGTCGGCGGCAGCACCTGTTTAGTGTCCTGATAGGCCGAACCGGCCAGTTGCTTGGCCTGACGCTTGAGCGCTTCGAAATCGAAGGCCTGCGCTTCGCCATCAGCGGCGCCACCATTGGCGGCCCAGGCACGGGCGGCCAGCAGGCCGGAAGCCGAGAGACCGGTGTAAGCCGCAATGGCCATCGACGCTTTGAGCAAATTCCTGCGGTGCATAAATACAACCTGTCGTGAGCAATCCCGCGCCTTTCCTGGCACGTGCTGGATCAGAAATTACGGTTCGGACAAGCCTTCGGCCAAACGCAACGGACTATAAACAGATGCCGGCTAGCTTAAACGGTTCGCTCGCCGAGCAAAATTCGTTGATACACGATGACAGCGTGTCAATGAAACAAGACATGTCGGTTAAACGTCCTACGGCACTTACTGATTTACAGGGCATATCTGCTTTTTTCGACTAATTACTCTAAAAACCGCTTTTCAGCGCCGATTAAATTTCTATTCTATGGGCATGGCCGGTGCGACCGGCAGGGCACAGGCGCTGCTGTAAGGGGCAGGGCGATGTGGTGATCAAGCAATTCTTCGACGTATCAGAGAAGGACATCGTCCATGGCAAAAATACAAGGCATCGCCGAAATGCTCGGCATCTTTCCCTGCCTGAGCAGCGGACGCAGAAGGCGTCGATTGAGTTCTGAAGAGCTGAAGCTGGTGGAGCGTTATCGCGAGTTGTCGGAGAGTGACCGGATTGCGATGCGCTATCTGGTGGATGCGATGCGCAGTGTTTCGCGGTTTTGAGTGTGTCTAGCCCTGAAACAGGCTTACACCTGTTTCAGGGCTAGACAATTGATGACGGCGCTTCGAGGAGGCCCCGGAATCAAAATTCGATTCCGGGGAACTCGTCTTAGCGACTCACCTTCCACGCATCCCCAGCCGGCGCCTTCCCATGGTCATACGGCTTGCCGATCCACATATAAACCAGCCCCCGTCCAATCACGATCGCCGTGCTCAACACCATCGCATAGTTCACATACCACGCCGCATCCGGTGTGCGAGGCCAGGCCATGTTGATGATTGCGCCGACGCCATACGCCAGCGCGCCGATGTTCACTGGCCAGCCCCACGCGCCGAGGGTGAATTTGCCGCTGGGTTTCCAGCCTTTCATCCGCGCGTACAAAGCGGCCAGCACGATCATCTGGAACGCGAGGTAGATGCCGATGGCGGCGAAGCTGACGATGGTGGCCACGGCGTCCTGCAGGAAGAAACCGAGGGCGATGATCAGGGCGGGCAGGACGCCGGACACGAACAGTGCGGCAACCGGTACTTGGGTTGTAGGAGAAATCTTTTTCAGCAGTCGGCTGCCGATCACCATTTCATCGCGAGCGTAGGAGTACAGCAGACGGCTGGCTGCTGCCTGCAGGCTGATGACGCAGGATATGAAGGAAATCATCACCACGCCCATCACCACTTTCGAGCCGATCGGGCCGAAGGTGTTATTGAGGATGGTGGTGACCGGGTCTTTGTCAGTGCCGTTGATCACCGCTTGCATGTCCGGCACGGCGAGGATCAACGCCAGGCAGGCGAACATCGCCGCGATGCCGCCGATGTAGATGGTCATGCGCATGGCCACCGGAATTTTTGCGCTGGGGTTCGGGGTTTCCTCGGCGACGTCGCCGCAGGCTTCGAAACCGTAGTAAAGGAACATCCCCGCCAGCGAGGCGGTGAGGAACGCCGGCAGGTACGAGCCGTCAACGCTGATGTCGAAGGTGTTGAACAGCACGCTCAGCGGCTGATGACGTTCGAAGACCAGCAGGTAGACGCCGACGATCACCGCGCCGACCAGCTCGCAGAGGAAGCCGAACATGGCGATCCGCGCCAGCACTTGGGTGCCGCTCAGATTGACCAGCGTGGCGAACAGTGTCAGCACCAGCGCGATGACGATATTGGTGTTGTTGCTCGGCTCAAACCCGAGCATCGCCGCCAGATACGGCCCGGCACCGACAGCCACTGCCGCAATGGTCACGCACAGGGCGATGGAGTAGATCCAGCCGACCATCCATGCCCATTTCTTGCCAACCAGGCGCCGCGCCCATGGATAGACGCCGCCGGAAATCGGGAACTGCGACACCACTTCGCCGAAGATCAGGCACACCAGCAGTTGGCCGCAACCGACCAGCAGGTAAGCCCAGAACATCGGTGGCCCGCCGGCGGCGAGGCACAGGCCGAACAGGGTATAAACCCCTACGACCGGTGACAGATAAGTGAAGCCCAGCGCGAAGTTTTCCCACAGGCTCATGCTGCGGTTGAAGTTCGAGGTGTAGCCCAGTTTGCGCAGTTGTTCGGCATCGCTGTCGGCAACGGCGGCCGAGAGTTCGGGTGAGGCACTCATGTGTTTTGCTCCGGGAAATCGGCAGATTTCGGATGGCCGAAACCGTGGCGGGGCTTTGTGGGCGCCGCCCGGGTCGGTAGTTATTGTTTTGGTTTCGGTGAAGCCTGGTGGTGAATCGCCGACATCATCCGTGTGTCGCGGAAAAAGATCGCAGCCTGCGGCAGCTCCTACAGGGGCACGGCGTCCATCCTGTAGGAGCTGCCGCAGGCTGCGATCTTTTTGCTGTTAATGCTTGAACATCACATGCCGAACCGTGGTGTAGTCCTCCAGCCCATACATGGACATGTCCTTGCCGTAGCCGGACAGTTTCTGACCGCCGTGGGGCATTTCGCTGACGAGCATGAAGTGGGTATTCACCCAGGTGCAGCCGTATTGCAACCGAGCAGACAAACGATGAGCGCGTCCTACATCCGCCGTCCATACAGAGGAAGCGAGGCCGTAGTCCGAATCGTTGGCCCATTCCAGCGCTTGGGCTTCATCGGTGAACTTGGTCACCGACACCACCGGCCCGAACACTTCGCGGCGCACGATTTCGTCATCCTGCTGTGCATCCGCCAGCACCGTCGGTTCGAAGAAGAAGCCGTTGCCTTCCACAGCCTTGCCGCCGGTGATCAAGCGAATGTGTGGCTGCGCCACGGCACGTTCGACAAAACCAGCGACGCGGTCGCGATGTTGCGCAGTGATCAACGGCCCAAGCTCAGTCGACGGATCTTCCTGCAAGCCATACTTGATGCTGCTGACCGCCGCGCCAAGCTTCTCGACGAATTTTTCGTAAATGCCCTGCTGCGCATAGATCCGGCACGCGGCGGTGCAGTCCTGCCCGGCATTGTAGAAACCAAAGGTGCGAATACCTTCCACCGCAGCATCGATATCGGCGTCGTCGAAGATGATCACCGGCGCCTTGCCGCCCAGTTCCATGTGCATGCGTTTGACGCTGTCGGCGGTGCTGGAAATGATGTTCGAGCCAGTGGCGATGGAGCCAGTCAGCGAGACCATGCGCACTTTAGGATGCGTGACCAACGGGCTGCCGACGGCAGGACCGCGACCGAATACCAGATTGAGTACACCGGCTGGGAAGATGTCCGACGCCAGTTCGGCCAGACGCAACGCGGTCAGCGGGGTTTGTTCCGACGGCTTGAGCACCACGGTATTACCGGCAGCGAGGGCCGGGGCGATTTTCCAGGCGACCATCATCAGCGGGTAGTTCCACGGCGCAATCGAGGCGATCACGCCCACCGGGTCGCGGCGAATCATTGAGGTGTGGCCAGGCAGGTATTCGCCACCGGCCGAACCGCTCATGCAACGGCTGGCGCCGGCGAAGAAACGGAACACGTCGGCAATCGCCGGAATCTCGTCATTCAGTGCGGCGCTGTAGGGCTTGCCGCAGTTGTCGGATTCGAGTTTAGCCAGTTCCTCGCCATGGGCTTCGATGGCGTCGGCGAGTTTGAGCAGCAGCAGCGAACGGTCTTTCGGTGTGGTTTGCGACCACTCGGCGAACGCGTTATCGGCGGCGCGCACGGCGGCATCGACCTGGGCCTCGGAGGCTTCGTTGATCTCCACCAGCACACTGCCGAGCGCCGGGTTGAGCACCGGTTGCGCCGGGCCTTCGCCGTTGACCAGGTGGCCGTTGATCAAGAGTCTGGTTTGCATGTCTGTTGTCCTCACTAACACTTTTATTGTTCTGTCGAAACCGAACCATGTAGGAGCTGCCGAAGGCTGCGATCTTTTGATCTTGATCTTGATTTTCAAAGCAACAAGATCGCAGCCTTCGGCAGCTCCTACAGGGATTCGGTTTGTTCAGTGGTTATTCAATTATTTGCCACCGCTACCGGCGACACTCTCGCCACCCCGGGTCAGGTAATACGCGCCTAGGATCGGCAGCATGGTCACCATCATCACCAGCATCGCGACGACGTTGGTCACCGGCACATCCCGAGGACGGCTGAGTTGATTGAGCAACCACAGCGGCAACGTGCGCTCATGCCCGGCGGTAAACGTGGTGACGATGATTTCATCGAACGACAGTGCAAACGCGAGCATGCCGCCGGCCAACAGCGCCGAGCCGAGGTTCGGCAGGATGATGTAGCGGAAGGTCTGCCAGCCATCGGCACCCAGATCCATCGAGGCCTCGATCAGACTGTGCGAAGTACGCCGCAGGCGGGCGATGACGTTGTTGTAGACGATCACCACGCAGAACGTCGCGTGACCAACGATGATGGTGAACATCCCCGGCTCGATCCCCAGCGTCTTGAACGTCGCCAGCAGCGCGATCCCGGTGATGATCCCCGGCAACGCAATCGGCAAGATCAGCATCAGCGAAATGCCCTGCTTGCCGAAGAAGTCCCGGCGATACAACGCAGCTGAAGCCAATGTGCCGAGCACCATCGCGATCAACGTAGCGATGGCGGCAATCTGCAGTGAGAGCTTGATCGCCTCCAGCACATCCGGCCGCGAAAACGCCACACTGAACCAGTGCAGGGTGAAACCCTTTGGCGGAAAACTGAACGCCGCTTCCTCGGTGTTGAAGGCGTAAAGGAAGATGATCAGGATCGGGAAGTGCAGAAACACCAACCCGCCCCAGGCTGCAATGCGCAAACCCAATGAAGCCTTTTCAGAGTGCATCGAAGGCCCCCAGACGTTTAACGATGGACAGGTAAACCGCGATCAACACAATCGGCACCAGCGTGAACGCCGCCGCCATCGGCATGTTGCCGATCGCGCCTTGCTGCGCATACACCATGCTGCCGACGAAGTAGCCCGGCGGGCCGACCAATTGCGGCACGATGAAGTCGCCCAGGGTCAGTGAAAAAGTGAAGATCGAGCCGGCAGCAATACCCGGCACCGACAGCGGCAGAATCACCTGCATGAAGGTCTGGCGCGGCTTGGCGCCGAGGTCGGCAGACGCCTGCAACAGCGACGGCGGCAGGCGCTCCAGCGAGGCCTGAATCGGCAGGATCATGAACGGCAACCAGATATAGACAAAGACCATGAAGCGTCCCAGATGTGAGGTCGACAAGGTGCTGCCGCCGACGCCGGGAATCCCCAGAATGAACTGCAACACCGGCTCCAGTCCCAGATGCTGCACGAACCACTGCGCCACACCGCCCTTGGCCAGCAGCAACGTCCACGCATAGGCCTTGACGATGTAACTGGCCCACATCGGCAGCATCACCGCGATGTAGAAAAACGCCTTGGTCTTGCCCGTGGTGTAGCGCGCCATGTAATAGGCAATCGGGAACGCGACGATGGCGCTGGCGATCGACACCACGATGGCCATGCTCAGCGGGCGCAGGATGATGTCGAAGTTCGACGGCTGGAACAGCGCGGCAAAATTCGCCAGGGTCAGGTCGGGGGTGACCGCCATGGTGAAGTCGTCGAAGGTGTAGAAACCCTGCCACAGCAGCACCAGCAGCGAGCCGAGGTAGATCGCGCCAAACCACAGCAACGGTGGTACCAGCAGCAGCGACAGATACAGATTCGGCTTGCGGTAGAGCAGGTTGGAAAACCGCCGCAACGGCGGTGCTTGAGTCATTGCGAGCGTGCTCATCTCACACCCCGCTCGAGACAGTGTCGTGCAGTGGGATCATCGCTTCCCGCGCCCAGCGTGCGTGCAGGCGCTGGCCGGTCTGGTGCTGCGCGCTGCTGTCGATCCACTGATTGTTGGCGTGGCTGATGCTCAGGGTCTGGCCGTTTTCCAGGGTCAGTTCATAGCGCGTGGCGCTGCCCTGATACTGGATGTCATGCAGCACGCCACTGACTTCGATTTCATGGCTGGCGAGCGGCCCTTCGGCGAAACGCACGTGCTCGGGGCGAATCGAAAACGGCTGCGGATGGCCGCTGAGCTGGCGCGCCAGATCGCCGCGAATCACGTTGGAAGTGCCGACGAATTCGGCGACGAAGGTGGTGGTCGGTTTCATGTACAGATTGCGCGGGGTATCGACCTGTTCGATGCGGCCCTTATTGAACACCGCCACGCGGTCGGACATCGACAGTGCTTCGGTCTGATCGTGAGTGACGAAGATGAAAGTGATGCCGAGCTGGCGTTGCAGCTTCTTCAGTTCACTCTGCATCTGCTCGCGCAGTTTCAGGTCGAGGGCGCCGAGCGGCTCGTCGAGCAGCAGCACGCGCGGGCGATTGACCAAGGCGCGGGCGAGGGCGACACGCTGGCGCTGACCGCCGGACAACTGCACCGGTTTGCGTGCGCCATAACCACCGAGCGCGACCATGTCCAACGCCTCTTCGGCGCGCTTGTGGCGTTCGGTCTTACTCACGCCTTTGACCTTCAAGCCGTAGGCGACGTTGTCCAGCACGTTCATGTGCGGGAACAGCGCGTAGTCCTGGAAGACGGTGTTTACATCACGTTGATACGGCGGCAGACCGGCCGCTTCGGCGCCGTGGATGCGGATCGAGCCGGCGCTCGGTTGTTCGAACCCGGCGATCAGGCGCAGGCAGGTGGTTTTGCCCGAGCCGGATGGGCCGAGCATGGAAAAGAACTCGCCGTCCTGAATATCGATGGAAACCCGGTCAACGGCCTTCACCTCGCCAAACTGCCGGGAAACGTTGGTGAACTGGACTGCAAGCGTCATGGTGCGGTGCTCCGGTAAAGCAGGCTTTCAAAAAGTGATCAGGTGTTGCGTCGAAAAGATCGCAGCCTGCGGCAGCTCCTACAGGAAAGCGGTGTCCATTGATGTAGGAGCTGCCGCAGGCTGCGACCTTTTGATCTTGAAAGGGCTTACCTGCCGCCCATGATCGCGATGTAATCCTGAGTCCAGCGACTGTACGGCACGAATTTGCCACCTTCAGCCTGCGGGGTTTTCCAGAAGGCGATCTTGTCGAACTGGTCAAAACCATTGGTCTTGCAACCCTCGGCGCCGAGCAATTCGCTCTCCTTGCACGCCGCCGGCACGGCTGGCAACGAACCAAACCACGCCGCCACGTCACCCTGGACTTTCGGCTGCAGCGACCAGTCCATCCACTTGTAAGCGCAATTAGGGTGCTTGGCCTCGGCGTGCAGCATGGTGGTGTCGGCCCAACCGGTGGCGCCTTCTTTCGGGATGGTCGAGGCAATCGGCTGTTTCTCATTGATCAGGCCGTTGACCTGATACGGCCAGGCACTCGACGCCACCACGCCTTCGTTCTTGAAGTCGCTCATCTGTACCGTGGTGTCGTGCCAGTAGCGGTGGATCAAAGGCTGCTGCGCACGCAACAGATCGAGCACCGCTTTGTACTGTGCTTCGGTCAATTGATACGGATCCTTGATCCCCAGTTCAGGCTTGGCGGTTTTCAGGTACAGCGCCGCATCGGCGATGTAGATCGGCCCGTCATAGGCCTGCACGCGACCCTTGTTCGGCTTGCCGTCGGGGAAATTCTGCGCGTCGAACAGCACATTCCAGCTGGTCGGCGGCGTCTTGAACACGTTGGTGTTGTACATCAGCACGTTCGGGCCCCACTGATACGGGGTGCCGTAGGTCTGCTTGTTGACCACGTACCATGGCGCATCTTTCAGGCGTGGATCGAGGGTGTTCCAGTTCGGGATCAACGCGGTGTTGATCGGTTGCACGCGTTTGCCGACGATCAAGCGCAATGACGCATCACCGGACGCGGTGACCAGGTCGTAACCACCCTTGGCCATCAGGCTGACCATTTCGTCGGAGGTGGCGGCAGTCTTCACATTGACCTTGCAGCCGGTTTCTTTTTCGAAACCGGTGACCCAGTCGTAAGCCTTGTCACTCTCGCCACGTTCGATGTAACCGGGCCAGGCCACGATATCCAGCTGACCCTCGCCGGCGCCGACGGCCTTCAGCGGCTCGGCGGCTTGCAGACTGGCACTGGCCAGGAGGGGCGTGGTGATTGCACTGAGCAGTGCGGTCTTGTGCACGAACATGGTTGAACCCTCTTCTTTAAATTATGGTCGGGGCAGTTGTGAACGCGGTGAAGCATGCCGTTGATGGCTTGTTATTAGCGTAGTCAGAGATGCTGGCCGTGGCGGGCCATGATGTGCCGCACCACGCTGTAGTCCTGCAGCGAATCACTGGACAAGTCTTTGCCGTATCCGGAGCGTTTCAGTCCGCCGTGGGGCATTTCGCTGACCAGCATGAAATGGCTGTTGATCCAGGTGCAGCCGTACTGCAAACGGGCGGCGACCTGCATTGCCTTGTCCAGATTCTGCGTCCACACCGACGAGGCGAGGCCGTATTCGGAGTCGTTGGCCCAGTCCACGGCTTGCGCGAGTTCGTCGAAGCGGGTCACGGTCACCACTGGGCCGAACCCTTCCCGCCGAACGCGCTAATCAGTCCGTTTTCCCCCGGCCAGCAGCCGCGGCCGGTCAAAGAACCCGGCGCCGGAATCCACCGCCGCGCCGCTCACCCCCCCCCCGCCCGGCTGGCCGAGGGCGCGTTCGACGAAACTGGCGACGCGGTCGCGCTGGCGGGTGCTGATCAGCGGGCCGATCTCGTTGTCGGCATCGCGCTTGCCGGCGAAGCGCAGGCTGCTGACCGCTGCGCCGAGCTCGGCGACCAATTTGTCGTGAATGCCTGTTTGCGCGTAGATCCGGCACGCGGCGGTGCAGTCCTGCCCGGCGTTGTAGTAACCGTAGGTGCGCACGCCGTCGACCACCGCTTGAATATCCGCGTCGTTGCAGACGATCACCGGGGCTTTGCCGCCGAGTTCCAGATGCGTGCGCTTGAGGGTTTTTGCCGCGGCCTGGAGGATCTTCTGCCCGGTGACGATATCGCCGGTCAGCGAGACCATGCGCACCTTGGCGTGACCGACCAGATGGCTACCGACGCCTTCGCCACCGCCGCAGATGATGTTGATGACCCCGCGCGGCAGGATCTCGGCGAGTGCTGGCGCCAGTGCGAGGATCGACAGCGGTGTGTGTTCGGATGGCTTGAACACCAGGGTGTTGCCGGCGGCGAGGGCCGGGGCGATTTTCCACGCGGCCATCATGATCGGGTAGTTCCACGGGGCAATCGACGCCACCACGCCAATCGGATCGCGACGCACCATGCTGGTGTAACCCGGCAGGTACTCGCCACTGAGCTGACCGGTCTGGCAGCGCACGGCACCAGCGAAGAAGCGGAACACGTCGACGGTGGCGCTCAGATCGTCCTGCCGCGCCAGGTGCAGCGGCTTGCCGCAGTTCAGCGCTTCGAGGCGGGCGAGGTAATCGGCGTGTTTTTCGACGGCGTTGGCGATGTCCAGCAGCAGACTGGAACGTTGTTGCGGTGTGGTGCGCGACCATTCGGCAAAGGCGCGGTGGGCGGCGAGAATCGCGGTTTCGACCTGCTCGGTGCTGGCCTCGGCGATGTGGGTGAGGATTTCACCGGTGGCCGGGTTGAGGATCGGTTCGACAAAACCCTGCCCGGCGACCAGTTCGCCGTCGATCAGCAACGCGGTACACATCGGGGTCTGCACGCCAGCCATTTTCCGCGATCTCTTTTCTTGTGTGGTCATTGGGGCTCCCGTACCGGGGAACCGACCGTCTTATAGATGCAGCAAGACTAGTGTGCGGCTCCGAGGTCGACAAATTCTAAATACTGAAGGTGGCATTCGATTAAATAGATGGCTTGCGTCCGCCGTGCGGCTGCTCGCGGGCCACGGTCAGGAATGGATCGACCAGAGCGGGGCGCGCTGTCCCACGGCGCCAGGCCAGACCGACGTCGAGGGTCTGGTTGAGGTCGGCAATCGGCCGTGCTTCGATGATGTCGCCCTCCAGTGACCACGGGCGGTAAGTCATGTCCGGCTGGATCGACACGCCCAGGCCGGCTGCGACAAGGCTTCGCACGGCTTCGGTGGATGCCGTGCGCAGGGTGATCTTCGGTTGCAGCCCGGCGCCGCGCCACAGGCGCTGGGCATTGCGATCCATCTCGTCGACGTTCAGTTGAATCAGCGGTTCGCGGGCAACATCGGCGAGATTGATGCTGTCGTGCTCCAGCAGCGGATGCTGGGCCGGCAGCCACAGACGGTGCGGCGAGTGAGTCAGCACTTCGGTTTGCAAGGCGTGGCGGTCTTCGAGGTTGGACAGGATCAGCACGCCGACATCGATCTCGCCGCTGACCAGCAAATGTTCGATGTACGGCCGCTCGTCCTCCATCACCCGGATCTCGACATTGGGATAGGCGCGCTGAAAACGGGTGAGCAAATCGGCGAGGTAATAACCGGCCACCAGACTGGTCACGCCGACAATCAACTGCCCGGCCACTTGGTCGGTGCTTTGTTGCAGGCTGCGCTTGGCGTTATCCACCGTTGCCAGAACCAGATGCGCCCGGCGCCGGAATTGATGACCCTTATGCGCCACGGCCAGGCCCTTGGCGCGCCGTTTCAACAGGCCGCCGCCGACTTCCCCTTCCCCTTGCTGGCTCGCCCCCGCCCCGCTCCCCCGGGCAGCGAACCCCGCTCTCGCGCCCGCGGCGCCCCGC
>JABFPR010000278.1:0-11010 GCA_022817345.1 Neoscelio sp. ZL-2020
TAATAAAATATAGCTTACTTTTCTACAAAACAAAAAGTGTGTCCGTGTCATTTATTTTGCGCGTTGCCGAGGGCAATCAACTGTTCCAAAACCTGCTCGTAGAGACTAGCTGATTTTCGTTTCGCGTTAATACAAACCGCAAGGTCTTTAGTTATTTTAAACTGCTCGACATTTTCGAGCACACACACACACATATTCAAATAAAATCGGACTAGCGCTCTGTCCACAAAAAAAAGATACCGGCTCCAATTTCATGGAAGTACGTTATCGAACAACTAGAATATTAATAATATTCTAGGAATGTGCTATGAATATTAAATATCCACTTAATATAATATTCCTGTAATATTATTTTAAAATTACGTTAAATTTGGATTTTTTTTTAATTAAATAACAAAAATTAATTAATAATTAGAAAAAATAAATTATAAACTCAGACAAACATTTTTTTTAATTAACAGAATACAGGCCTATCCGACTCTTCAATATTTCCATTGATGTTAAATTTCAGCTATTGTCCAAAAATGACGCAGATGTCTCTGTAATCGTCGTGTCCACTTTTAATGCGCATGGTGTTCGCGCATAATAAATATAACCTCATAGATTGTCAAGTTGTCAGTAATTTAATTAATTTAATTTAAGTGATTTAGAGTGACTGAAATTTATTTAACTGTAATAATAATTGGTTTTGTGAAAAAGTGAAAATGAAGTGCGTTGCTGTAGGTTGTACATCAGGTTACATAAGTAACCCTGAGAAAGTAATTTTTTTCTGTGTGCCAAAAAACCCTGAGCAGGCCGAATTATGGCAAAAATCATCTAAGCGAGACGTTTTCAAACCTTTAAAATTGAATCATACGCACCGATTCTGTGAAAAACATTTTCTAGAAGAGGACATAGTCCGTAAAAAAGTATTGTACGATAAAAATGGGTGCGTTATTCAAGAGGTAAGTAACCATCATAATGCAGTTTTACAAATAATGTATGGTAGATTAATTAGTGTTTATTAAAAAATTTTAGAACAACTATTTTTCGATATTTATTACATTTCGGTACAATGTTGTAAAAATTTAATATAAGTAAATTTAATTTTACTTTAAAAAACTTTCTTTTCTAAATATTACTTCCAACTTGGCAAATTTTAAATAATAACGATTCTTGATTAAATTGAAATCTTATTTTATTATCTTATGTATTTACAGTAAAGCATCATATAATTATTTTATTTGTATTAAGAAACTTCTAACGTCAATGATTATTAAAAAAAATCAATACCAGTATTATAATATGAATGAATAGTGTTATATATAATAAATAAAATAAATGAGCAATTATTTAATTGAATTGAAACAAAAAGTTGATAAATCAAGTCTTGATGATAAAATAAGAACAAAAACAAATGTATCTTAATAAATACACTTCTATTCAACTGTTAAATGACATTTTTTATTCATTTCATTTTTATTAATGTTTGACAAATTAATAAAAAATTTGTGATTTCATGCTTTTGCACTTCTTTCAATTTGTATGTAAAAATGAATTTTGAAAGTAGGTGGAAATCGCTGAAGAAATCTAAAAATCTAATAAAATTAGTAATTTTCCGAGTTAATTTTTACAAGAATATTTATAATAATTGTTTAAATATTAACACATATATTTAAATGTTTGTATTTCTTCAAATAAGAGTATTTTTTAAATATTATTTCTATGTATGTATTTACCCTAATAACCAAAAATATTTTTTAATTAATTAATTTTTAATTAATTTATGTTCATAAAGTATTGCAATGCCCGAGTAAAAAAAATATTTTAAAAATAATTTTAAAACAAATTTTAAGAGGATGTAATAGAGGTGTCTATCTGTCTTTCTCGCACTGTACAGTGTTATTTAGATTAACTTTATGTAGATATATAATTTTAAAAAACGGTTACTGTATATAAATTGATTTTCATTAGCAGAATGTTATTTATTACAGAAATAAAACATTCCAAATCTTTGCCAGTTAAAAAATTTGGAATTATTTATTTCTGTAATAAATAACATTCTCCCAATGAAAATTAATTGATGTACATTACCTATTTCTTAAAATTATCTGTTTACATAAAATTAATCTAAACAACACTGCATAGTGCAAGAAAGACAAATTAAATACTTTATGGATCCTGTTAAATAATATTTTCTTAATATTTTAAGAATATTTTGTTACATGAACATTGAAATATTTTCTGCACATTTTAAGAAATATTTAAAAATATTTTTTAAATATTTCTGGTTATTAGGATAGTATTAAGTATAATATTTTATATTCTTTTTATATAGATACCCTTGCAAAGACCACATTTGAGACAAGGTGCTGTACCTGTTTTATTTCAATGGACAGATCTTCCTACCCCCCAGAACAATTCAGAATCAGCAAATGCTAAAAATATAATTGCAAAAAGAAGTGATGAAGACGAAATTGCTGATTCAGAAATGCAGCCTAATTTTGAGACACAAATATGTGTATCACAGGAAGGAAAGAATGCGTTTTCATATGAGGAACTAAAGTATAATGAAAAACTTCATTTACCCATTTCTTGGACCAGACATACCATTTCAGTTCAAAACTCAGAAATGATATGTTTTTGTAAACTTGTATGTGAAGATACAGATGACATAAATTTGGCACCTCAAAAAGAGTTAAGAATATATAATGATCTAACGATTGAGGTTAGAATTATCAATAAAAAGTATAATATAACCCATTTGGGGTATGAAGATAAATTAAAATCTTTGGATGCATTGGAAGATTTGCTAAAGTTGTTAGACAATTTAAAAGTTTGTTGTGGTACTCCATTCCATTATGAGACTATTCAAAGTAATACAACTTATAAAGACTGTTTCAATAAAGTGCGACATACAAGTTGTACTTTAATAACTGATAATAAAGTATGCAACTTCTGTAAAAATGTGACAACAACGTGTAATCGGAAAATAAACAGATTAACTGAAAGAAATAATAATTATAAAAGGATACGTCTTGATGGTATGACCGAAGATGTTAAAGAATTTGTTGAAGAAATTAGAACGAAAAAAAATGATTCGACAAGAACTTGTAATCGTCAAAAAAAAATTATTTATAATCTGAAAATGAAAATAACAAATTTTCAAAAAGAGTTAATAGATTTATCAAATATGACATTTGAACAAAATCTGGATAATTACAATTTACATTCAAATGAACGAGAAGTTTTAAAAACTATTTTAATGTCTGCAAAATGTAAAAATGACAAGGGTAGAAGGTATTTTATTAAAATCAATTTTATATATTTTAAAAGCATAATTGCCACTTCATTAGAATATGTTAGTTTCGATTTTTATAAACTGTTAAACTGTTAAAAAAGATGGATCGTATTTATGTACGACAGTTTATCTTTACTATATAATTTGCTATAAATTACAGGTACTCGGATAATTGGGTTATTCTTAGCCTATTACTTCACATGCGTTCACCAAAAGCGTACGAATTTGTACGAAGTAATAAAATTCTGCCTCTTCCATGCATAAGTACCATTCGAAGGTATTTGTTATACATTATTATATGTTTAAAGTTAAACAAATTTCGTTCATGTTTAATTATAATATTAGTAATTGAATTCATTATTTAATCTTTATCATAAAAAATAAACATACAATATTAATATAACATTTTAATTGAAGACTTATTTTAATTTAAAAAACTTTTCAAAATAAACTAGGCGTTTTTGTAAAATAAATAAAAATAAATGTTTTTGGAAAATACCATATTATGTAAATTTTTGCAATATACGTAAAACATAAAAGATGAAACAAAATTATGAATACAAATCATATTTCTTATAATTTATTAAAAATGTTATAATGACATGTGAATGGGTTCTAAACCCTCCACAAACCAATCAATTTCATCAATTGATCAAATCAATTTAGATCAATTTTTTGTCATTGTAGCAATTTATTTTGTAAACTAATCTAAACAATTTGAAACTATGATATTCGTATTTATATATTTTTCAAAATATTATGTGTTAAACATTAAAATTTGGTTACTTCTTCACATATTCCAGTTACCTTTCAAATATAAAAACGTTTTGTGGATTTGACACCAAATTTTTTGAACTGTTTAAACAAGCTGTAGATAAGAAACTTGATATTGAAAAGCACGGTGTATTATTAATCGACGAAATTGCAGCTAGAGAGAAAGTCAGTATTAAGACACAAAATTTAACATATTGTGGATTAGTGGATTTTGGTCCTGGCAGAGAAACAGCTGATACTGTAGAGGAAGTAGCAAACCATGGACTGGTATTTATGTATCAGCCATTGGATAATGTGCATGCTGCGCAACCAATTAGTATATTTGCATCCAGAGGTCCAGTGATCGGTATAAAGTTAGCTGAATTGGTACTAGAAGCAATTTTATTAGTTGAGAAATGTGGTGTCAAAATACATGGTATTATTAGCGATGGAGCAGCTACTAATCGAAGCTTTTGGTCTCATGTTAATATAAGTGGTAAAATGAATGACGTTAACAATTTTTTTCAACATCCAACAGACGAAAACAGAAAAATTTTTATGTTTTCTGACACCCCTCATCTTATTAAAACGATTAGAAATCGTTTATACAGTCACGATTTAAAGGTATTTGTATTATAATAGTTTTTACGTTATTTTAAGTTATTAAATATGTACGCTTGTAAACATTTTTTTATTATAATGTTATTTAATATTCTCGTGATTTTTCATTTTATGTTATGATAAATAAATATGTTTTATATAGATGTCTTCAGAAGCATTGCCAATAAGTTGGAAACATATTGTACAATTATATGAAATGGATCAAAAAATGGTAAAGCGCATGTGTCCAAGATTAAGTATTCATCATATAAATCTGACTAACTCTGCAAAAATGAGAGTCCGCCTAGCTGCTCAAGTGAGTGATCTTGTGATATCATATTGAGTATGATAGTATATTTTATAATTTTATTATATAAGTGCTATTAGTTATGTATAATTTTTTTGTAATATTAGGTTTTGTTTTAATCTAATCGAGTACCACTTTTTAATGCATAGATATTCAGTAAATCAGTAGCGAAAGGACTGAGGTTTTATGGATATAAAAACAATTTAAAAGGGGTAGAAGAAACGGCAAAGTTCTGTGATTGGATTGATGCGATGTTTGATGCCTTAAATCGTAAACATCATTCTAATGGGCTGAAACCAGGAAACGACGATTTCAAGGTGAGTTGTATTAAAACATAAATGATATGAAATATAATATAATATTTTGCTTTTAATATAGAATAGTTTATTAAAATTTTACTTTGTAAAAGATTTTACAGAGATCTCTATGTTATTTAAATGAATGGGAAACTGCAAAGGAACAAAACTTGATTTCTGAAACACAATTCCTTACGCGCCAAACAGCAGAAGGATTGCGTGTCACTTTGAAGTCAATGTTAGATATGACAGAGTATCTAGTAAATTCATTTGAATTTCCAGCAATATTATCTGGAAATGTAAATCAAGATTCGTTGGAGGTTTGTTTTATACTTGGAAGTCAAAGTATCATGAAAAACACATTAATTTTAGATTAAATACAACATTGTGTATACAAATGTAAATTCAATTATCCCTAATGAAAATCATTTCTGAAAAACTCTGAAAATTGGGATTTTCGGAGTTTCTCAGATTTTTTAATACATTTTCAGACTTTATTTTCATAAGGGATTCTTGTTGAAACGTACTATTATGAATAGTTTTATTTATATCTATAAATTTCTATAAATATCTATAAATTTTTTTGTCCCCAATTTATAATGATAGTTATTTATTTGTATCTCCAAATAAAAGTACATTTTTTATTCACATGTATTTGTACGATTAAGTAAATTCATATAAAAATCTGTTTAATCATAGTTGTAAAATGTAGTTTTTGTCCATATTTGTATGTAGATCTAATAGTATGTAATAGTATTGTTTAACAAGGATGTAAAATGTAATGTAATTTCATTATTTATCCTTATATTGATTATGTGTATATTTTACGGCATTATGATTTTTAAATTTTATTTCATTTAAGGTGATTGTCAGTCGTTTCATCTGTCTCTCTCGCAGTATGTAGTGATATTTTTTTTAAAAGTAATATAAATAAACACGTTCTAATAATTATACTAGCACAGAATGTGACTTTTATTTCTGCAATTAATGACATTTTCCCAATGAAAATTAAGTAATTATTTCATTGCCCTTTTCTTAAAATTATTTATCTATACAAAATTACTCTAAATATCACTACATAATACAAGAGACTGACAAAATGACTAAAATTTCACCATAATCAAATTAAAAGTAAAAATTCTACACAGACAAGACATTAGAATAAATTCGGAGACGCGTGACAAACATAAAATCATCTCGGGTTCCTGACATGAGCTGTAATTTGGCTTCAGCTAACAATACGTTTTGTTTTTTCTGTAAAAATCCTGTACATTTCATGGAAATACTAGATTACAGTTGGTGAAACATCTGAAACTTTAACCTAGTTCTTTCCTAGATATGTGGTGAATTATTGGCGAACAGAATTCAACGAAAAATTGCCAATAAAAAGTATTTTCAGAATATACTCTATATAAATATATACAAGTACATTCTCCAAATACTCTATATCGGTCATTCTATCCTAAAAGTCTGTTCACCAAATTACATTTAATTTTTATTTATGTTAATTACAGCGTTTTTTTGGATGCATACGTCTGTCTGGTGGATGTAATGACCATCCAGCTATGCCAACTTTACTTCAAATTTATAAAGTATTATCATTACACTCTGTTGTGGCCCCACCAAAATATGGAAACTGCAGTATAAGTAAAATAATAAATAACAAAGAGAACCTTCCTTTGATAACACTTGCAGAAATTAAATCTATTTATTATAATAATAAGAATGATCAGAAATTTAATTTAATGGAAGTTATAAAAAACAGAATACATGGATTTGTAAAATATCAAGATTGGGAGGTGGCAGATTTTTTCACCTCAGATCATGATTATGTCACCCCTGAGACATATGATTGTTTATTGTATTGTATGACAGGTTGCATATGTAATAAAATAATTCAAACAACCAAATGCAATATTTGCAAATCAGCTCTTATGAATGAAATAAGACTGTCTGATTTAAAAAATGAATTCCATAGTGACATGGAAACCAGTCCAAATATTGGCTTATTTATTTTCACAAAAACATTAGAATCAGTTTTTGAATTATATAAAAATTGTACCAATGTAACAGAAAAAATATTAACTCATATAATACAATTAAATATTCTTCATTTCCCCTGTGAAGAACATAAAGTGGACATTATTACTTACATTATTTATTATTTTTTACAATTAAGATTATCAAAGTATTGCAGAGATTTGAACAATAAACAAAAAATTAATCAACATAAAAAAAAATTAGCCAAACATGTAAATGTGTAAATTATGTATTGTTATTTTAAATCAAATTATTTATCACATTATTTATTATTTTATATTATTATGATTATTAAAATATTACAAAAACTGAAATAATAAAGAAATAAATCAGTCAGTAATCAGTAAATGTTTAAAACATTTATTATTAATTGAAATATCGATTAAAATTATTTATTACCTTATTTATTAAAATATTTGCAATTATTGCAATTGGATATTAATACTTACTATCATTACTATTGAATTGTATTAAATTTGTATTAAATTAATAAAATAGTTTTAAAAATAGTTGTTATTTCTTTTATTATTTAAAAAATATCTATACTACAATGAATATAATTCATTCAGTTGTAAAATATGTATTATTAGAAATAAAAGGTTTTAAATAAAAATATTAAATCAACCAATTTCAAAAATATGGTTCTAAATTTGTATTATTTAAATATTTTCCTATTTCCTTTTTATATAAATTATTGTAAGTATATTAAATATATTCCTTTATGTATAAATAAAAAATTATTTATATATAAATAAATTCTATTATTTATATAGATATTAAATTCATTTATACAAATCATAATTTTATGATTGTTGTAATACAAAAGTATTTTAATAAATTAATAACATTTAATATGTCATTTCTGTAACGTTGAAAAATTTTGTGTTTTTTATTTTGATTTTGGACTTATTATTATATCCATTTTGTTTGTGAATACCTTACTTGAATTCTCAACTGAAATTCATGTATGCACTAAAATAATTAAATTTATCAATTAAATGTATAATTTAAAATTAAATTTATTAAATCACTAATTATAAACATTATATATAATAATATATATTAGTTCTGAATCGGAATTTCATTACTACACATTCTCTATGTAAGTATTACATTAATTTTCATTCAATGTGTAATTCAATTTATATTGCATTGATGTTTCTACTTATTTTATTTTCATTCTATTTTAAGTTTATATTCATGTAATGTTCAATTTGTGTGCATTTCATATTAATTTTTAATTTACTTTAAAATAAAATTTACATTTAAATTAAATTAAAATAAAATTAATATTAATATAATAATGAAAATAAAGCGAACATAAAATGATAATAAAATTGAAACAATAATATTAAATTAATATTAATGATTTTTATATGAAAAAGATAATATTTCAATAATTATTGCCATGTTATAATTTTTAGCATATTAATAATATAACACAAGTTTCTGAACATAAGAAAAATTATTACAGAAATATTTAGTTACATGTGTTTCATCAAATATATAAAAAATTGTATATCATATTATTATAATATAGCATTATTTATTCATCTTTTATCATGTTTGGAGCTTGTATTAATTAATGTTATTTATTAAATTTTTCATGTCAATTATCAAATGAGCAATAATTTCAAAACACTGTAAAATGGATTTCGCTTTATTATTCTGGCAATGTTATTGTTAATTATATTTTATATATTTTTTTAAAATATATTTTAATAAAATTACATTGTACGTGAATGACATTTTTTAAAAAATTGTAAGAATATGTATATAAACTGTAAACCTTTATAATTGATTGTATGGTTTAACGTCTGTTTTATTTAAATTATTTTTAATAAGTTGATTTATATCTATAAATCTTGGTCTGTAAAATGGTCGAAAAATCCTTTCAAAAATAATTATGTAAACCTTTATCATAGTACATATACTAAAAAATATATTTTATAGATACAATTCATAGATAAAAATCTCATAGCTTTTGACAATATATAATTTACCATTTCATTTATATACAGTAAAAATTAATGTTATGTTATAGATTTATATTGTATATCTGTATATTTTTATGTATTAAATCTAGTAAATCTATATTTAAATATATTATATTTAATTAAGATTATGTTTCTTCTTATTTTATTTATATTCATTCAGTTTTAAGTTTATATTAATTTATCTTCAATTTGTGTACATTTTATATTAATTTTTTATTTGCTTTAAAATAAAATTAATATTAATATAATGAAAACAAAGTGAACATAAAATGATAATAAAATTAAAACAAACATTAAATTAATATCATAATTAAAATATTATTAAAATAAAATTATTATTATTAATTTATTTTTATTATTATTACATTATTATTATTATTATTATATTTTATTATTTATTATTATTATTATTAATTTAAAATTAATATAACATAAGTGTAAAAGAATAGTAATATAATTTCAATCTAAACATCAGCTTAAATCATTTTGACATAATTTGATGGTTTGGTGTGGACACGATGATTGACGCGACACCTACAACTTCTGAAGACAATATGTGAAAGGAAAATTCTTAGAGTCGGATAGGGCTGGTTTGAAGTCAAAGCTGTTGTTTTTTTACTCGAAAGCAGCGTGCAGCAAACAGATGCTCTATATGAGGGGCGTTTGCCACAAATTATTTAAGCGAAACTTGCGATTGTATATTAGGTAATTCGATTTAGGTAGACAACTTTATATAAACGATAATTGTAGATAGTGTATTTGTGTTATATATTCGACAGAATTTATTTCTATGTAAACAAATATTTTATATTTAATATTTGTCATAATAGGATATTATACAAAGTGAATTAATTGAGTAATTATCTTTCCACAGATCTCAGAAGGACAGGAGTACAGAAATAAAGTAAGTTTTTTGCCCAAAACAATAAATTATTTTCTTTTATTTTTTAGAAAATTTTCTGTAACATAAGGAATTAAGCATAATTCCAAAATGTGGTTTTCAGATGTTTTTGAATCTATATTGTTAATTAATTCGAACCGAGTTGAGAATGTCATTCTAGCACTGTGACGTAATTTTTTACCTTACTGTTCGGGAAATACTCCCCCCGTGAAAATTTAAATTTCACTCATGACAGTTTCTCTTTAACAAATAATTTATATTTTTGTTTTAGTTGAAAAATTGTCTTCTTTTGATAAATGAACAATTCCAATGTGTCTAATAATTGAAATGGATACAAACTGTTTATGAATTAAGTTTTTTGTCCGTGTTAATCATGTTATGAATAGCAAGTCATTTTTTGTCAAAAATCATTTCAATTACAATACTTGTTTACATTTATCGAAAAATAATTGTCTTTTTCTTCTGCGATAATTTGTGGTTCTTCAGTAGAAATATTTTTTCTCTATTACAGTAACTACATCTAGAAACGCTTTTATAGTTCACTATTAATAGTATTCAAAAATTAATAAAAACTAATTTTTTCATGTGCTTCGTGTTGCACTGTTATTATTTACTACTCTTGTAAGTTTTTTTATTATAGAAAGAGAATTATGTATTTAAAATCATACATCTTTAATGGAAAATTCAAAATAGTCTTAAATAGATTGTTTTCGAACAAACATTATTTTGGAATATTCAAAGTCCTTTTCCAAAAATGTTGTTAGATTAGAAAAAGAAATAAAATATATTTTGTTAATCATGTTTCATAGATCTTGTTATAAATATTTTTTGAGGGT
>JABFPR010000279.1:0-10994 GCA_022817345.1 Neoscelio sp. ZL-2020
ATTTATGAGAAGGTTCATGAAGGACTCGTGAAAGCGACTGACGAACGCTTCGCCTTCATGCAATAACCTTCTTCGAAGTACTCATAACAACCAAAGTTTGAACGCAATGTTTTGAAATACAAAGCTTACTGACTAAATCTATATATGTATATATTGTGTTATCGTGAACGATTTGACAAACCTTTGTTCAGCGTAATCATAGGTAAGCAACAGGTATTTTTTTCGCGACAACATTTTTTGAATTGGAGTATTAAACAAGTATTGAAATTTGTTGTTTCAATACGCGTAAACTGCATTATAACATTCATGTAAGTGCTTCATTGGTGGCACAAGAATGCCTGATTTTTCTAGAGCAAGCTGGAATACCAACACGAGACGTTCAAAGATGTGTCGAAAAAATCGAGAAATTGTATCAGGTGTACAAATAAGTTTCCGCCGTTTTTTATCAAAAATTGGGAATTTATTGTGAAAGAACGGAACCTAATGTTTTATTCGAAGTATTGTCCACCGCTTGCGATTAATTTGGGGGAATTCGGTTTTGTCGCGGAGCTCATTACAAAAGCCTAATGAAACCGCAGGCAGTCTCAGTCGCGCCATCGAATAGAATCGGCGATATTCAAATTGTGCTTCTGCAAAGTAAAATATAATTAACCCGCGTCGGAAAAGTGTAAGACTAACCGTGATTTAATAAACTGTAATTAAAAGTAATTTTCGTATGTGTTTGGTATTAACCTCACCATAGAAAAATTCCTACAATATATATATAAAAACTCCTTATAAATATAACTTGAATTATAACATTATTTATATCTATCCAATACAACTACGAATTATTGCTGTTTTAGATTTAATTATGGTCAATAATATCGCAAACGTGAAAACGGTCCAAGTTAACTAAAATACTTGAACATTAAGGGATAACTTTTATTGACTACTTCGAAAAGGGTAAATTTATTTCGGGAGTATACTATGAATTCTTATTGGATGTTTGAAAACCGAGCTGCAAGAAAAACGTCCTCGATTTGTCCACGAAAAAGAACTCTTCCATCACAAGAATGCACCAACACACTCTTTTACATTTGTGGTCTCAAAATTGATGGATTTACGGTTCCTACTTGTTCTACAACCGCTTTATTCATCAGATTTGGCTCCCTCGGACTACTATATGTTCCCCAATACGAAAAAATGGCTAGTGGGAAAGAGATTTTATTCAAACGAAGAAGTGATCGCTGAAAAAATGAAAAAGGTTTATACCGAAAGTATAAATAATTATCATTTTTGCAAGAACTATTCAAACCACCCACGTATATATACCAATTTAAAAGTATAGGAGATTTTTTAAATTGCAAAACATTGAATAGATTATATATACTTACTTGTAAAAATGTGGCTAATGTTATTGTAAGAAATTTTCCACTATTTACAACTATTGGGTCTGCTGTTCCGTTTATATATACTAAATACGGCATTCTTGATTTTGGTGGAATTGAATACCAACTAATATCAGCACTAAGAAATAATTATATAAATGTTACTCGAATTAAACGTATTTACACTGTGAAGAACTATTTACTGGTAATTATTATAATCAGAAGTTAGCTTCGTATGTATGACAATACATACAAAACAATGATATAATGTTTTTGTTGTAAATTTTGTTGGCCATCTTATTATAAGGTAACGTATCGGCCTGTGGTTTTGATGACTAACAAGCCTAAATTGTAACAATATTACAATTGATATATTCGAGGGTGGGTCAATAAATCCGTGACTTTTTGAATTTTCCGCCTCTTAACTTGAAAAGTAATACTACTCAGGTCAACAAACATCCTTCAAAGGACTACATTCAAACGTTAAGCTAGTTGCGTCATTTAGTTAGTGTTTGACAGCCACTGAAATCAGACAACCGTGTGAATTTTCAAGAAAATGGAAAAAAGTGAATTTCGTGTGCTCATTAAGCATTATTTTTTGCGGAAGAAAACCATCACTGAAACCAAAGATAAGTTAGATACCAACTATCCAATTGAGGTCTCTACACCTGAAACTATTGAAAAAATCCACCGATCGGAGATTGAAACTGTGCGAGATCGTAGAGGCCATAGGCATATCACATGCCTCGGTCGTTTCGATTTTGAATGATCATTTGGGTATCAGAAAGCTATCTACAAGATGGGTGCCGCGCTTGCTCTCAATTGACCATAAAAAGATGCGTTTGACAACTTTAAAGGAGTGTTAGGCGTATATATATAGATTTAGTCAGTAAGCATCGTATTTCAAAACATTGCGTTCAAACTTTGGTTGTTATGAGTACTTCGAACAAGGTTATTGCATTAAGGCGAAGCGTTCGTCAGTCGCTTTCAAGAGTCCTTCATGAACGCTCGCATAAAATCATCTCTATAAAGTTATCATTATCAGCACTTTTTTACACTGTGAAGTTACCACAGTTCAACAAAATTACCGCTACGATATAAAATACATTATACGCCGATAAGCCACAAGCGGATCATTCCACGTGTATACAAAAGTAAATTTTGTTCAACCGCAATCCGGACGAGTTTTTACGTTGTTTCGTAACCATGGACGAAACGTGGATCCACTACAACGCACCGGAGACCAAGCAGCAGTCGAAATAGTTGGTTACTATAGACGAATCGGCTCCGAAGAAAGCTAAGATGTGTCTGTCAGCCAATAAAGTCATGGCGACAGGTTTTTGCGATGCACGTGGTGTAATCCACATTCTTTACCTCCAAAAGGGAAACACAATTAATGGTGAATATTTTGCAGACTTATTGGACCGGCTCGGTCCAATTTAAATCGAACCACGATTTAAAAGAAAAACGACCGCATTTGGCCAAGAAGAAAGTGCTCTTCCACCAGGACAATGCAAAGGTCCATACGTGCGCAGTCGCTATGGGGAAATTGAATGACTTGAGATATGAACTACTACCACATCCTCTACATTCTCCGGATTTAGCCCCCAGCGATTATTTCCTGTTTCCAGATCTGAAGAAATAGCTCGGCGGAAAGAGATTTGGTTCCAATAATGAAATCACCGCTGAAACTAATGCTTATTTTGAGGACCTTTACAAATTCTATTATTTGGAAGGGATAAAAAAACTAGAAAACGTTGAACAAAGTGTGTAAAGCTCAAAGGAGACTATGTTGACAAAGAAAGCGACTTTTTGTTGAAAATCCTGTATTTTATTCAAAAAGTCACAAACTTGTTGACCCTCCCTCGTATAATGAAGATTCGTTTATTATATAAACGTATACACGATATAAAAGTCAAGGTATAATTGTAGAACAATTTAACGTTTTATTAACCAATTGGTTGTCTTTTAATAAATGTTTTAATAATGTTTTAATAATGGTTGTCAATTAATAAAATAATTATGGTTAACACTAATACACAATTTATAAATAAATTTCATAAAAATATAAAAATATAAAAAACTTCATCAGTTTTTATATTGGTAGTAAGCTGTTTGCTTATTATTGAAAATAATTATTTCCTAACGGTAGAACAGTAGTTTTCGGAAACCGAACTAGTAAAGTTTATAATGAACTATAATATGTTATGTTAAGTAACCAAGTAATATTTCCAATTAATAAGTGACTTAATAATTAGGGGTCCTGGAGTTTTAGAAACCATCATTTCTAAGAATAGAATTTAGATTGAAAGAGGAGTTTCTCATTTCGATCCAAGTTTGACCTAGAGTACTATAATCAAATTCATTAATATTCGTGCATAAATGTTGCATAGCGATGATCCGCTTATAACCTACTCGTACAAGACTTTTCGTAGAAATATTAAATTGTCATAATTTAAAGAACGGTGGGAGCCCAAGTTGCTCAAGTTACGATTTCAAAGTTGCGTACAAATACAGTACACGCGCGTGAACAAATTTTGATTTAGTAACTTTAGTCGAAAACAAATATAAACTTTATTAGTTTGTTCACAATTATGTTGATTTCAAAAAATAATATTCGATGAAATAAATTTCATCTTTTCATAATTTTTCCTTAAACTATTAACATTATACAGTGTCCCAACATTCACGCAAGATTTGAATTTCGCGCCATTTGTGCGGTAAAGTGTTGCCAACGAAAAAAAAGACAGCGTGATAGCTGACAGTTCAGGGTTATTAAAAATGGAGCGCTACACGAAAGAACAACGCGTTTTCATTGTTGAGCAATATTTTAAAAATAATGAAGGTTCAGCAGCTACAGTTCGCAATTTTCATACAAAATATAGTTGGAATAGTGATATAAATGCATCAACTGTGAAGAGATTAATTAAAAAATTTAGGGAGACTGGATCAATTAGTGATCATAGACACTGTGTCCGTCCTTCAACAAGTCGTTCAACACAAAACATCGAAGCAGTTCGTGATAGTGTTGCTGAGAGTCTAGGAACATGGCGTCTTGACACCGTGGTCAAGAATTGCTCGCTATCGCGACATGATAATACAGTTTTTTGTGCTTAAATTGCAAGATATGGCTGTGGATGACATGTAGTTTTACCAAGACGGTGCCACATGCCATATAGCCCGAGAAACAATTCAATTACGTATGAGTTATTTCCTGGTCGTGTAATTTCCCGTTTTGGTGATTAGAATTGGCTGCCCAAATCATGCGATTTAACGCCGTTGGACTTTTTTTGTGGGGTGTTTTGAAGTCTAAGGTTTATACCAATAAGCCCACAACCACCCATGCCTTGTAGGAGGAAATTGAGCGCTGTAACAACGAAATTCAGCTACATTTATGCAAAACGGTTATGGAAAATTTCAACAAAAGAATGCGTGTGTGTCAACAAAGCCGTGGAGGACACTTACCCGATATGCTTTCCGTACATAACCTTATACTATATACTCAATACAAAATTTACAGTTTTTAATTAAAAACTTGTGTTTTGTATCAATTACTTCTTTCGTGAATTTTGGGACACCCTTTACATGTTCAGAAGTAACATTTTAATATCATAACATGATATTTTCTGCTAAAATAGATATTATTTCTGCGTTTTTAAAATCTTATCTGTAATTTTATTTTGATTTGACCTACATGTGAATTTTAGATAGAATTTTTGAGCATACCATATTTTTGCTCCATAAGAAAAACGACTGAACAACAATTTAAAAATATTATACACGTTTATTATATCACATGTTAGGTTAAATAAACGTATTTCACGTAACAAAATTACGTTGCAGATACGTTTCTCCACCATGTGTGTTCTATTAGGGTGCAGAAATTTCTAGCTATCTGCTAGCTGTCTTCTAAACATTGATTTTGTGTATAATTTTCGAAGTTCATACTAAGAAACTTTTAACAACTTTTAAATTATAAAATTTTCTGATTTTATTCATTACATAGCCTTAAATAGATTAGCTGACATATACAAACATTTCGTAATAACGTTGGTGCATATAAAATTGGCGCATCGATAATGTCTACGCTTTAAGTAACTGTGATTTTATATATTCGTTGAATATAGATATGTATATACAATGTTCTGTGTTCATTTCGGTACATAAATATTCAGATATTTATGCCTCAAGTTACAAAAAATAATTCTACGAGGAGCCTGCGAGTAAAGAAGGGTGATTCTCTTGATTTACCAATCAATTCGATTCTGGATGATTAAAATGAGGCATCAGAATCAATTATCTCGTCTATGACGTTGAATTTGAGATAATATCACAAGAGAAATGAAGTGCTTGCACTTGTAGAAAACAAGATTAACCCTTAACCACATACATACGAAAAAATCACGTAAGCCCAGACTACTGGTCTGAAAGACTGCTAATACGTTTTTACTGAATTATTACTTAAATTTTGTATGAAAACTTGTTAAAATATATTGTGCATATTAAATTAAGTTATTAACAATATTTATAATTGAAAATTTGTTAAAGATTGTATAGTTTTAAATTGTAAGTCGGTGAAGTATTAGGTGCGCAATTAAGTTCTCGCTGTTTCTTTGATGAAAATGTAACTTTATTGTGAAAAAATGGTTACAAATGAATCATTCAAAGTATTGCCCATCGCTAGCTACATCTTTTTCCCATCTTTCTGGCAGAGCTCGAATACCGTGACTTTGGTAGAAGTGTTCGTCGTTTGAGGCTATCCACGAATCAAGCCATTTTGTGATGTCTTTATATGAGCGGAATTGCTGATCAGCCAAACCATGTGCCATCAAACGTAACAAGTAATAATCGGACGGCGCAATATCTGGGGAATATGGCGGGTGGGGTAGGACTTCCCATTTGAGCGTTTCCAAGTAGGTTTTAACGGGTTTGGCAACGTGAGGCTTAGCGTTGTCATGCTGTAGAATCACTTCTTCGTGCCTCTCCTCGTATTGTGGCCATTTTTCGCGCAGTGCTCGGCTCAATCGCATCAATTGAGTTCGATACAGTTCCCCAGTGATGGTTTTGTTCGGTTTCAACAGATCATAATAAATAACACCGACCTGGTCCCACCAAATACACAGCATAACCTTCGCAGCGTGAATATTCGGCCGAGCCGACGACGTATAAGCATGACCGGGCAGTCCCCCGTTTTTTTCTCTTTGGGTTGCTGTAATAAATCCATTTTTCATCACCCGTCACGATGCGATGAAGAAAACCCTTCCTTTTTTGCTTCTGGAGCAGTTGTTCACAGGCGAAAAAACGCCGCTCGATGTCTTTTGGCTTCAAATCATAAGGAACCCAAGTTCCTTGCTTTTGAATCATTCCCAATGCATGCAATCGCTTGGAAATGGCCTGACGGGTAACTCCTAATGCTGAAGCAAGCTCTTCTTGCGTTTGGCACGGATCCTCATCGAGCAATGCCTCCAATTCAGCGTCTTCGAAGGTTTTTGGCCTTCCTTCACGCGGACGGTCGTCAACATCGAAATCACCGTCTTTGAAGCGACGGAACCAATCACGGCACGTTGTTTCACTTAGAGCAGCATCTCCGTAAACTTTTTGGAGCTCTCGATGCGCTTCAGCCGCCGTTTTTTTCGAATGAAAGAAGAAAATCAACACTTCCCGCAAATGACGATTATTTGGCACAAAATCAGACATTTTCACACAACCAAAAGTATATGACGCAAAAACAAAATCACTAATGTGTCAAAGCGGTTTGTTTACCATATGTCTAAGCTTGGTTCATGACGTTTCGGATATGTCAAAATCGACCAGCACTTACTGCTGGAGCCATCTATTGACAAACAGCGAGAACTTAGTTGCGCACCTAATAGAAATATTGTATATCTGTTGAGAAATACGACAGTTCAGTTTTGTTAGCGGTCTCACAGATCGGTGTATGGGGTTAAGGGTTAATACAATAGATACATTATACAATGAATATATTATACTAGCAGGGCTAGGATGGTATTCCTCAAATGGCCGCGAGAGGACGCCACCAGCAGGCATGGGTGTCGCATAGAAAATTAGTTATTTAATTAAATGTATATGACATTCAACTTATTGAAAAATAATTAGCGGCTGTCCTTAGAAAGTGAAAGGCAATAGATGTGTTTTAATTCAATAGAGATATATAAATAAATGCGTAATAACAATGGATCTTTGATCATCAAAAACTTGAAGAGAAATATGATGTCATGTACTCAAGGGAAGGTTCTCCTTTATATGCTCAAAATGAAGGCCAGATTTAGCAATTAATTGTGGTTCAAAGAAATTAGATAGAATCAAATGGTTTATATATTTAATTACTTGTATTTCGGACTACAAAATTTAATTTTTGATAAGTCGGAAATGCAAAAACTGTAGCCTCAGCAAACTCCCGAATAAAAGCCTGCATGACACGCATCAATCGGTGTGGGAAATTTCTCGAACAAGAATGATCTGAAACAAAAATTAGTGACGGAATTAAAAAATATATTAAATTGTGCGGATTATCTACCTCGAAACAAATTAAAAAGTCAAAATTTGTGGATTCGGTGCACGTTTGAAATATAAATATTTATCAGTTATGGCTAACTGGAGGCAGATAACCCAACGAAAAGTATGTACTTTAAGCCAGAGAAAGACCGAAGTTATTTCGTTGATTCGTTCGAGCATAACTTCCCACACAGTTTTCAAAAATGGTGTGTCGAGAAACATGCGTTTAAAGATTTTGGTGTAGTAAATTTATGTTTATAACACAATATTGGTACTTACATTTAATTGGCAATGCCCGTGTCATATAAGAGACTTCTCATACATAATGTTTTTGGCCATTTCTTCTTTCCGGTTCTTGATGGAGAGCCGTCTCATCTCTTCGGTGGAATGAGCTTCTGCTGCCTGCAACCGGCGTTCGTCTGCATTGGCCGCGAAATAATTTTCAGTACCATAGCTATCTCTATGACATTCATAAATTTTTATTTTGATGTACCTTTTGTCAAAAAAGTACCGGGAAATCCTCATTTAAAAAGCCCGCGTACAATATTTTTCAACTTTTATTCTGCCATAAGTTGGCAGCACTGCACTGACTTATTATGGGTAATACGAGCGTGATTAGTAGTATAGTTTGTTTACATCAGCTTATTGAATCAATACACGTCATAGTGCGTCTCGATTTTCACAATGAACGAAAGTGTTGAACAAAGAGTGTGTCTTAAATTTTGTGTTGCAAACGGAATTTCGTGTGCCGACTCGCTAAAAATGTTACAGAAGGCTTATGGCGAATCTGTCTTAACGAAAACACAGTTCTATGAGTGGTACAAAGCGTTCAAGGAGGGCCGTGAGATCGTCGAAAACCAGCCTCGTTCCGGACGACGTTCGACCTCTTCAACCGATGAAAACATCGAAAAAGTGCAGGAAATTGTGCTCGCTAATCGCCATTCCAGCTTAAGAGAGATAGCATATAACCTCAACATCTCTCAAGAGTCCGTTCGTTCGATTTGGTAGATAATTTTGGCATGAGACGCGTTGCCGCTCGGCTCGTTCTAAAAGAACTGAATTTTCTGCAAAAAAAAATTCCTTTAACAGGTCTCTTTAGACTCTTTATGGAACGTATCATAATTGGTGATGAGACGTGGGTATATGAGTTTGATATGCAAACAAGTCAGCAAGCATCAGAATGGAGGACAATAAATGAACCGAAACCAAAAAAACCACGTCAAAGTCGCTCAAAAGTCAAGGTGATGCTCATCGTCTTCATCGATATTCGTGGTTTGGTGCACCATGAATTCGTTCCGGAAGGACAGACAGTCAATAAAGAATATTATTTGGCCGTTTTGAAGCGTTTGCGTGAGAAAATCCGTCAGAAACGGCCAGAACTATGGAATAACAATTCGTGGATTCTACACGACGACAACGCACCGTCGCATAGAGCAACAATTGTGACCGCATTTAAGGCAAAAAATGCAACAAATATCATCGAACAACCACCGTATTCACCGGATTTAGCCCCGTGTGACTTCTTTTTGTTCACGAAACTAAAATTGCCGCTCCGTGGTACCCGTTTTGAATCGACTGAAGTCATAAAACAAAAATCGTGGGAGCAAATTAAAGCAATCCGGAAAAACGCCTATAAAAAATGTTTCAACGATGGGAAAACCGCTGGTATACGTGTGTTGAATTAAATGAAGCCTATTTCGTAAGTGACAAAATAAATCGTGTTGATTAATTGAAAATTGTGTGTTTTATTTAACAATTCCCGGTACTTTTATGGAAGAAGGTATAACTTTGTTAGATTTGTTGAACAGGTGCAGCGAAGTTAAAAAATTAAAAATCTATTATTATAATTCAACATTTTTTATTTACCGCCTTAATAATGTATTAATTATATATTAATATAATTTAATAAATATTAATTATATACATTAATAAAATTTATTAATTATCTTAATTATATATTAATATTATAAATATTAACCGTATTAACCTTTTGTTAAATTCTTTAGGTGGAAAATATAAATTTGAAGATTTGCTTCATTTGCTTCTTAATTTTTAAATTCGTTAGTCATTACATATTATATTGGAGAATGTTCACCAGATTTAGCATAAAGTGAAGCTTTACAAAAAATGACGATCTTAGTCGTGAAAGATTACGCAACTTTACGGTTTTTTATGAAAAATATTATTAAAAACTAATTACATTCTAAGTAAAAAAGTGTAAATCATCAATTGGAATTCCTCTAATTTTTAACATTTTTTAATTCTATATAATAAATAAGAAACTTTTATTTATAACATTTTTTTTTAATTACATTGCAGTAATTTTATTTTATTTACAAATGTTTTTTGTTTATAACTTTTAAAATAATTATAATTTTTTTTAATTACTCGAATAAAAATTTATTACATCTTTTTTAGAGTTATCTATAAAATAGTTATAAATAAGTATTTATAAATAATCTAATAAAGAAGACAGGTCATGTTTTATTTAAATAAAAGAAATCTTATATTTACTTTTCGTGTATAACAATCACATTTGGGTAAATATAAGATAAAACTATAAATCTGGAGTATCTATGAATAGACAATTAGAATCCTTAAAAAGTGTAAAAATATATGAACATGATTTTTTAGTTATGTTATGAGGATCATGACCCAAAACATCATAGTCCTCTCAGTACAGTACGATAAAATCCGAAGAAAATTTGTAAAATATTTCTATCACCAGATGCGAATCCAATAAAAAATATATGAGCCATTATGAACCAGAAAATATACTGAACAAACTCTTTCAGTAAAAAGTCTTAGACTTTTGTAGATAAACTGGTATACCTTAAAGAATATAACAATCTTAGACATAAATATTATTGCAACAGGAAAGTAGACTTCAATTAAGAAAAACTACATGTGTAAATGACAGCTAAATAGACATTTGAAAAATGTATATTATATATAGCAATGCTTCTGTCAATGGTAAATGAAAAAAAATTAAAGTCGAAATATATCGGCCTAAGCTGATTCAATTAAATGTATTCCTTCAGTAGATTTAGATTAACTATTTTACAGTATTAGTTGCAAAACGGTTTCGCTGTTTTTCTCTGATGACTT
>JABFPR010000280.1:0-10988 GCA_022817345.1 Neoscelio sp. ZL-2020
GGAATTGTGATACGTGTTCGAGTTACAGAAATAATAATATTAAATAGCCTATGATATTAAAAGAGGTACCGTGTAAGCCATGGGAGACATTAGCATGTGATATCTTTTACTTACAGGGAAATAAATAATTATTAGTTGTGAATTCATATAGTAAATACGTGGCAGTTGAATTATTGAATAATATAATGACTGAAACTGTGATAATAGCATTTAAGGAAATATTTTCGTGTTACGGTATTATGAAAAAATTGTACTCAAACACGAGATCTTAATTGTTAGCTTTAAATTTGAACAACTTGCAAAAAATTGGAAATTCTCACATGTATTAACTACTCCCAAACACCATCAGTCGAACGGCCTAGCGGAGAGGCGCATTCAAACCGTTAAACGTATTATGGAAAAAGCAAAGCAAGAGAATAATGATACATAACTAGCTCTCCTTCTATATCGTAACACTCCTATTGATAAGAGTGAAGTAACACCAACTGAGTTACTCTTTGGAAGACGGACTCGAAATTTGCTACGGATTGATTTTGGATACTTATTCTAAATGCGCCTTTATGTCTCCCTTATCGACGCCATTGACCGATGCAATCGACGGTTGTCGGGCTTGGCTATTCAGTCGATTCAAAGATTGTGGGACGAAATGTCGGTCTTTTCGTTAGTGTAGTAATTTTCTTTATTGGCCACGTATAATTTTCCTTTAATATGCCGTTTAATGATATATAACCGTTTAATTTTGTAATTAATTTGAATTGATATTTTCCTTCTTTCGGTGTACTATTGTGATATTGGTGATGTAATCCCGCTTGTGACGGGTTTCGGCGTTAATTATATACGAGTATATTTATAAATAACAATTGCCTAATCTATGAGGATCGACTCATTGCAAGCCAACGCTGGTCCTGTAGATATCAGACAATCGGCATAAATATGATAAATATTGCGAGGCATTGACCAAACATCGTTGGATTTATGGAGAACTATAAAAGACGAGAACTGGACGTTCTGGATTTCCGTATCGATTTTTTCATCGATTTTCTAATATTGTATAATTTGTCTTTGTTATCTTTTATGATCAATTTAAGAGAGCAACGACTCAGATTATATTATTAGTATTTTTCTTGCTTTTTAAAATTTCTTTTGGCGAATTAGTGAAACCCTCGTGCAATGAGTAGATCTTTATTTTGTAATAAAGCGACAATGAGTAGATCTTTATTTTGTAAATGTCGAAAAAAGAAAATATTATATTTAAACTATGTGAAAAGGGAATAAATCCATTATAAAATCGATTAAAATTTTCTTTGTTTCAAGTTAAATCCCTTTAAAATTATATTTACATTTTTGCAGTGATACTTACAATATGTTTCGGTTTTGTAATTTATAACATGTATGAATTTGATACACAAGTTGAGAATCCTCCAATGTAAATTCAAGTATTTTGTTTTATTGATTCGCGAAAAGTGTGTTTTTTGTATTGATCATGTAAATCTGAGTAGGATTGAGGAATACAAATTGAAATTGTTTATAATTAAAAATATATTTATACCCAGATAGGAAAACGTGATATAAAATTTTCGTGCAATATTATTTTTTAATGTTTTTTTATAAAATAACCAAGCAATATTTAATCAATTTATTTCGACAACTGAACTGCTGAAATAAATTCTCCAGAAATGGTGCAGATATGGTGCAAACATTTGCAGAATTTATTTTCAGCAAAATAGCTATCGAAAGAGGACGCACCTGGACCCAAATATGAAGAAAATATTTTCAATTAAATTTTGTTGAAATACTCTATATATTATTTTCTCAAATTATATATTTTTGATTAAATTAAATTTTCCCAAAATACGTTGTGTTAATTAATGCTGAAGAAATTTCGTTCTATATTATACAAACTATTAAGTCCAATTATTTGACTGAAACTGGCTTATTTTTTTACAAAGAACTTAAAAACAAGGAACATGTTATTTTTGTATATTATTGGTAAATAAATTGCAAACAAAGTAAAAGGTATGTATTGTTAGCAATAAATGAATTTGTGAAATAAATAATAGAAACATGTGTTTTATTTAATTATTATTTAAATAATGAAAAATAATTGTATTTTAATTGAATGTAATTCATTAGCAAATGTAGAATATGGTAGGTACACGTAAACTACAATAACGAATTAGTTCATATTTATTGTTTTCATAGGTTATGGTCTATCGCACTGTATTCTAAATGCGCCTTAAGCATTCCGACATTGTTTCGGCGCGTGCCACAGCATGTCAACTTATTGTCAAGTTATGGTTTGTAGTTTGTTTTAAAAAAATTTGGAAAAGAGGTTTTTTGCTGCACGTTCATCATGATAAAAGGTAAGTTTTATATTTATTTCAAGTTTCGAATAAAATAAATTGTCATGTAAACAAATGAAAAGATTTTGTTTATTTCATGTTATGCAAAAGAAATTCTGTTTACACGTAAATTTCAATTTATCATTTGTTTTTTATATATTTATTTTCTATAAAATTATGCATTTTAGTTTTTTTAATCTTCCTTCTTTTTTCTTCTCTATGTTTTTTAAGTTCGTTCCTTTTGTTTTTATATGTTATATCAAATAATTTTGTATTTGTTAATATATTTTGTCAAATTTTTAGAAACAGTAATTTATTTTGTTTTTATAAAATTTTGTTTACAAATATTTTATTTGTCATATATTTTATTTACATTTATCAATTTTCATTTGTATGTTTGATATAATCTATGACGACGTTTCGACTTTTATATGTTATATATATATGTTGATAAATATAATAAAATATATGACAAATAAAATATTTTTAAACTAAATTTTATAAAAACAAAATAAATTACTGTTCCTAAAAATTTGGCAAAATATATTTACAAATACAAAATTATGCATTTTAATTTTAATTATTAACAGTTTTTCTTCGTGAATACATTGAAAATGTCTTTCAAATTGTTTAAAAAATATGTGATTCTGGTGTAGTAATTATAATGAACAGTTGATTACAAGTCCAGGAACTAAATTTTTTTCAATAGGAAAATTAATTTTTTCACATCATTTCACGTTAATATCATAACATTGTTAAAATATATTCAAATATTGAGAAATATTATTTTGATTACAAATTTTCAGCCTGTATGATATTGTATAAACATTATTCGGTATATTATATACATATTCAATAATTTATAAATAATTTTCAAATATCAAAATCGTTTGATTTACAAAATATTAATTTATGCAAAATTTACACAAATATACATACTTATTAAAATTTAATTTACATTAATCGAAAACAATTAAATACTGTGGAAATATTTAAAAATATGTTAACAATATTTTTGCTGTTACAATACATATATACATAACGACTACATAATCAGTGTTCCAAAAAATATTTATATTAAATAGCTTTTAAATTATTTAAAAAATTAATATAATTTTCCTGTTGTCTTCTATAATGTATTAATATACAATGTTTTAACTTTTAGGTATTTTTCATCTTAGAAAACTGAGATGCATAAAAATTTGTTATATTTGGCTGTCCATAATTTTTACAACATATAACTCATTTTGAAATAATTTATAGTAATAATTAATTATTACATTAATTTACATATAATTAATGACACAATAAGATTGTTTTATAAAAATGGTTTCCAATCGCAAAATCAAAAATTTTGCCGATACTTATCTTAAAAGTTCGGTTAGTCGAAAACTGGTTAGTCGAAACATTGTTTAAGTTTTCGACAACAAAGGCGAATATAATTGGAGATTAAAAAAAATAAAGGAAATATTACTATTTTGCCAAATAAGAAATCTATCGAAACTCAGCTTTTTAATGAAAGTGACTATAATAATTTAATCAGTACGAAAGTAAACAGTTTAATTACAATAAGCCTGGATGAACGAAATAGTTTTAATATACAATCTGATTCATTAGCAATACAGGCTGACGATCTTCCGAATATAGTTTCTGTAGAAAATTGTTTAAATAATGATTCTGATTATGGCAATGAAGTCTCTTTAAGCAATAATGAAACTATCGATACGGACAACTATCGTGGTACTTTCGAGGACGAATTAGCAAAATGTTTCATTTTAAATAATATCACGCATGTTCAAGGTGACAATATACTTTCTGTGTTAAGATCTCATAAATGCTTATCATACTTACCCCAAAAAACCAGAACTTTACTGAATACATCAACGAAACCTATCGAATTACGAACTGTACCACCTGGAGAATACTTGCATATTGGTTTAGAACATGCATTACAAACAATTTTACGTGTTGATTTACATACTTATGGTGCTGAAGAAGACAAAGGTGGCAAAATTCAAATATGGCCCATTCAATGTAGAGTCGTTAATATTGTAGGTTACAAACCAGAAACTGTAAGAATATATCATGGTTCTAACAAACCATCTGATTCTGACAATTTTTTTACAGATTTAGTTGAAGAAGCTAAACAATTGAAAGTAAAATGTGGTGTTAATTTTAATGGTAAGCTTATTCCATTTTCTTTTAGAGCCTTTATAGCAGATGCTCCTACACGAGCACTTATTTTAAATCATTATAATCATAATTCTTACAATCCTTGTTCAAAGTGCAAAGTAACAGGACAAAGAAGCAACAAGTCTAACCTTTGCTTTCTTTCTCTAAATAATGAACTCCGAACTAATGAAGAATACAAAAACCGCGAAGATGAAGATCAGTATAAACAAGGTGAAACTCCTTTGCATTTTCTGTTGGACAACATTGTTAGTCAAACACCATTTGAATACATGCATTACGTATTGCTAGGCATAGTGAAAAAAACATTGCAGGCTATTGTAGATGGCAAATTTACAAAAGAAGTCAAATTATCTGCTAATCAAATAAATATTATATCACAAAGATTAGAAACTATAAAAAAATATTGCCCCAGGGAATTTTCTCGACGTCCTCGCAAAATTTCTGCATACAAAAATTATAAAGCTACCGAATATCGACAATTTTTATTATATACAAGTATAACTGCTTTGTTTGGTACTGTTGACATTGATGTTTACAATCATTTCCTTTTACTTCATACAGTTATAAGATGTGTGTCACGAGAAATAATTTCAGAACGACGTATTCACTTGTGAAATTGCTATTAAAAATTATGTTGAATATTGTCCATAAATATATAGTACTTCTTTTGTATCTTACAATATTCATTGTCTGTTACATTTAATTGATGACGTTAAAGCATTTGACCCAATTTCTCAGCCTTTCCATATGAAAATAATATGGTTTTTATAGAAAAAATTGCCGGAAGCCTGACAAACGATTACAACAACTTGTTCGTAGATTACAAGAGAAAGAAAGTTATACAAAGCAAAAATGCGGACGTTTCCCAATCAATAAAAGTAAATTTTAAACATTTAAATGGTCCTGTTGTAGATAATAATCAAAATTTTCATCAATATAAAGAGATTCAATCAGGCAACATACTTCTTAAAGTACATCAACCTGACAGCTGTTGCATTTTACACAATAACTCCATTTGTATTTTTGAAAATATACTTTCAGACAATACATCCTACTACTTGGTTGTAAAAAAATGTCAGTCAATTAAAGAATACTTCAATGTAGAAATTTCATCTGCAGAAGTTGGTGTATTCAGATGTTCAAATTTGTCATCAACAATGAACATGTTACCTTTTGAAGATGTTCGAGCAAAATGCTATCGCATGCCATATTTCTGTACGAATAATTGTAGTGATGAAGATGATTGTATATCACAGTCGAAAGAGTACATTGTTGTAGAAATGTTACATAGCGAGACATAATTTTATCATTTTTGTTATGATTTACGTTAAATAAAGCAGTTCATAATTAAACATAATTTGATTAATGAATATTGAAATTTTGAATGTCAGTTGCTATAAATTATTACATTGGATTAATATATGAAATTTGTTATTTTGCATTTAAACATTAAGAGGATGTAAAGTGAGGTATTCTAGCCAACCTGTGTTATGATCACGGAGTTAGTGAATTTATGAATTATATTATTGTGTGATAAAATTAATTATTTTAATGGGTACCATTCGATTCTTTAGTCACGAGAGATTGTAAACATATATTAAAATATGCTTTATGATGTAGCTTGCTCTTTAAAACATACCCGGCGTTTTTTCTAAGCTAAAAAGAGTATAAAAAACGCCGGGTAAGTTTTCAAGAGCTAACTATATCACAAAGTGTATCTAAATATATATTTACAATCTCCCGTGACTAAAGAACCGAATGGTACTCATTAAAATTATAATTTATCTTACTAAATGTTATTATTAAAAAAGTCACTAACGCCGATAAAGTAGGGATTGAAACAACTTTGACATTCTCTTAAGGTTATATTCCACACATGGTCGAAGTTAAAAATTTTTATATTACCGCCAAATAAAAATGAAATATTTGTAAAAATAATTAATAACTGTTGCATAATGAAATGCCAAAACATGCGAAACTGAGTAACGACATTTAGTTTATTAAGAACGACCTTACTTATCACTTAAAGATAATATTCTATAAAACAATTTGTTTGTGTTCATTAATATGTACTGCTTTTTTTCACTTTTAGACAATGAATGTTTGTACATACTCAACATGCCAAATATTACATTACTTCATGCACATATCTTACGCAGATATTTATTCCATCAGTTGAAAGGTACTTAATGTTAGAGTCGAATTCACTCGGTAAATCATAGGCGGTAAAATTCAATGACGACAAACTTGGTTTTTCCATAAATATGATTTATTCCTCGTTTTCAATAAACTCGCACTTTAGAAACTCGGCACACCTCCGCAAAGTCAATCTCCGTACTCACAATACTCTCAAGTTCCGCGGATTCGCACCTTCGCATTACCGAAAAGCTACGACTTTTCGGGCCGTTTCCAATGCGTCTCTCTCCTCGAATGTCGCGTAACGTACTCTCCTCTCGCGTTTTTTGCAACAACCACACGCGCCCTCTCCATTCGCACTACTCTCTTCCGCGCTACCAATCTATTACCGCCAATATTGCCACGCATATCTGTGCATACTATAACATTAATAATACCCAACATATGTATTGCATTGAAACGTATTAAAAAAATTCAACTCCAATTCATTTTGTCACATTGATTGAGACAAAACTATTGTATTGAGTATTAATTCGCATTGAAATAGTTTACAGTTTAATGAGGAATCTTGCGTTTTTCTCATTTTTAAATGCAGTCCAATCGGTTATTTTTTTACAGGGATTATACTATTTTTGTTATGAACGATAAATATGTCAATGACATACGTTTTGTACCTATAAAATGTTTAATACAATCTACATAGAATTTAAGAAAAAAGACGGATTCAGAAGGAAACTACAATTACGAACAAGGCAACGATAATGAGTTAAGTTCATATGATAATGTAGAGTTCCCTAGAAATGAAGAAGCCGCTTCGTCATCAACATCTCAACATTCGCTAACTGTCGACGTTAATGCAAATGTGAAATCTCATAGTGGAAATATCGGTACAGTTGATATGGATAATGTTATTCTTACTGACTATGTACAATTGCAAAGTAAGAGTACAAACACTATTCACACAAGTGACTTTGACAAGGATTCAGATCAATGGAAGTAAGTTGGGACAATGTAAACATTGAAAAAAGCAGTTTAAATTATAGTTTCTTGATGAAATCTTTTTTTGACGTATTTAATATTTAGAAGCGGAAACCATCATAAACTCGTAAACTGAATAATTTACTACAAAATCTAGTAAATGTTTAATAATTGCCTTATTATTCCGTTATCGAATTATTCCGTTTTCGAATTATCGCCTAGTTCTTCATAAGTGACTTTTATTTAAAATTAGACTGAAAAATTTAAATTAGAAAAAAAAGTTTTAAATTTATTTAAATTTCTTTCAATGACCATGAATAATACATTTTTAAATAATATTTTATCCGTTTTATTACAGAGCACTAATTAACAGACTTGATACTTTGGACGAAAATATGAAGTAAGTTTCTTTGTAAGCTTTAAATACGTGTTTTATTGTTGTTTTTATTGTCATTAATATTTAACAATGTAAAACATAGAATTTAAACAACTTACAAAAATAAAAAAGTTACAATTATTTGCTCAAGTTTAATGCCTAATTTGAAATGTTTCTACAGAAGGAAAAATGAAACATTGCAAGACATCAAATCCATGTTGAGAGATAAAGAAAATATATACAAAATGCCATGTAAACCTGTATTTTTGCCGTTAGTATCTATACAGGATTTACATGATTTTGAGAAACTAAACGATAATCATTACCGCAGTGCTGTAAGTATAACAATAAAAATAATATTTAAAAGTTACTAAAACCGTTCAATCCCATTATTCACATTTATGACTTTAATAATAATTATTCTAGTAAAATATAATTACATTATTTGGTATCATTTTAGGTTGATTACTTTGAATTCTTGGGTTGCTATAATTTAAAAGACAGCCTCAACTCTATAGTAAAAGAATGTGTAACGGATGAACTAGCGAAACAAATAACTTGGTCGGGATATGGCAATTCATATTAGTTATATGATAAGAAAATATGTAAAGCTTTTTACGGTATGTATAAAATTAATAACACTTTTGATTTAGTCTGTTTTCAGACTAACGTATCATTTGATTAAAGATAAAATTTAGTTTATTACAATATTGTGGCCTTAAACACTAGAAAAAAATTGAATGTTAAAATTACATCTTTATTAAAATATATGTATTATTGCATTTACATAAAATTATCATGTTAAAACATTATTAGACTGAATTAAATTTAATAGAAGGCTAGTTCAACATTTAGTATGATTTTAGAAACATATAATCATTATCCAGCATCCGAAAAACGATTAAAATCAATTTAGATAACTATAATTGCGTTTTCCTCCGTTTCACATTTCACTCACATGAAAATACAAATAAAGTAGAATTTGCGTAAGCTTACAGAAATCGGCGGAAATTGTAATATACGTTTTCAATTCAAATCAGATTGGATAAGCTTCAAAATTGTATTAGGTGTATGCAAAAATTTTAGCCTATTTTATTAGGTTTTTACTTTATTATCATAAGACATACATACTAGAATTTAGTCGTCAAAGTATTTGCCCCTAAAATCGACTACTTTCTGCCATCTTTTGGCTAACTTTTGGATTCCGTCACGAAAAAAAGACATCGGTTTTAATGCAGTGGAATCATCAATCCAATTTCGTACTTCTGCCACATCGCTTTCGCGATGTGGCAGATGATATTGACGCGCAGTTGGATGATTTTCCGACTTTCTTGTCCAGTAAACGATCTTTTTTATTCAATTGTGGGACACAACACCTTCGCCAAGAACAGAACAAATTGCTTCGCATGCTTTAGCAGCGTTTTTTCCTTGTTGGAATTCATGTCGAATACAGTGTCGAATATAAAGCTTTTCGTCGCTCATGATTTTCACTACAATTTTTCAAGATTAGGTTCACTTTGAAATCATAAATTATAGTATTTTACAAACTTCGATACCAACCTTACTAAACCGCAAAAAGGAGGGAATTTATTTGAATTTAAAATAGTTTTAATAGAGCGCTGAAAAAGAGGACTAAAACTTTTGCATACACTTAATATTATTACAATTTGAAACGATTAACTACAATTACAGAACTTTATCCAAATTGTATTTTGGACGAAAACGCAATTTGTGGAACATTATTTCAATTGATTTTTATTGTTTTAAATTGATTTTAAGCGTTTCTCATACTTTTCTTACTTTTCTATTCCTGAAGTAAACTGCCAAAGACAGAAACTATGGTGCGAATAAGTCTGAAAAACTCTTAAATATACTAAATATTCTGAAAACTACAGTTAGACGGAATAATTATACCATACTTTTTCGGAACGTTTTAGTTTTGCAGACTTGTAGAATTTATCTCATTTTAACAAAAGGCTGATAAAGCAGTCCTAAAGAGTCTGAAACCCCATCTTTATAATTTTATTTTATAATATTATCAGTTTTCCAGAATGTTTCAAAGTATTTTGTATTATTTTTGCATTCTTGCATCTCTTTGATGAACTCAAAACTATTACAAATCTTAAAAAATTGGGATTTTTTGGATTTCTACAAAGCTTTTCTTAAACTTGTTGAGACTTCTCATTTCCAAAAATATTAATTACAATGTAGCAAAGTTCAACAAAATTAATTTTAATATTATCTTAATTTACACAATAAAAATGGACAAAATGAAGTATAATATATAAGTATAATTCAATAAATTTATTGATAAATGCAATATTTATTAACATTTATTATTTCAGAAGCTACAGCAAGAAACACCAAATATGGAAAACCTACATTGGAAGAATTTCGAGATACTTTGTCTGAAGCTTTGCGCAATGCAAAGCAAAGAAATCGAACTTCTAGTCAAGTTTCTACATCCGGCCGAATTCCTCAAAAAAGGAGACAAATGATAAACCCATTGCAGGAAATGATTGCAAATGAATAATTTCAATATTATTTAAATAAGTGTTGTTTTTTTTCAATTATAATATTATAACTATCGATTGCATGAAATAGATATATAATAACTATTTATTGCATATTTATAAAGAAACTAGTTTTTAAATTCCCAAACTACATAATCGGCACATAATTGATTCTAGACAAACATCTAAATATATTCTTAAATAGTGGGAGAATTTAATCTTAAAAGCAAGATTAAAAACATAATTCTCAGGTTCTTTTTGGGGAATTTAAAATCTTGACTGTTCAATATATCAGGTATACAAATAAGTTTCCGCCGTTTTTCATCAAAAATTGGGAATTTATTGTGAAAGAATGGAACCTAATGTTTTATTCGAAGTATTGTCCATCGCTTGCCACTACTTTTTCCCATCTTTCCGGCAGCATACGGATACCGCGTCGGAAAAACGCTT
>JABFPR010000281.1:0-10979 GCA_022817345.1 Neoscelio sp. ZL-2020
ACATAAAGAAAATGTATGAGGTTAGGATGTTTGTTTTTTTTCACTTCGGTCACAGATAAAATTTATGAGACAGTATAATCATTATTCTGGACTTTACATTATAGTATTTTCTGTAGAATATATAAACAATTTATCATTTACATATTTTATTATACTATATGAACAACCAGTCTCTGTGAATCGTGACCCCTTTAATTGCTAATTGAACGTACTTCTTCCATTTAAGATATGAGGGCTACGTTCAAGTAGCAATATAGGGCGGTCATGATTCATCGACACTGGGTGTACTGATACTATAATCAATTTGGATTAATGTTTATTCACAAGGATATGCCAGCATAAATAACTTTCCAAAATTATGCGTCAGTACTACGGCTATGAGATAGAGATATTATTAAGCATACATGAGAAAAGGACACAATAAATGTAGCAGACTCAGTCAATTTTTAAACGTGTTTTATACAAATAAATATAAGTAACCACTTCTAGAAGTTATGTATTTATATCTACACCATAATAATCACAGTCTCTAAAAAAATCGTTGACGTTTGCTGAAAAAGCATCAAACTTCGATTAATCGAATTTAAAAAACATCGATCGTAAACATCGAAATTTCAACGAAATATATCGATTAATCGACAGACGTTGCTTATCCCTATGTCCCAGCAAACCTATTTTATGTATTTGTGACAAAATCGCATAATTGAAAGGATAAAGATAAAGATAAGGAACTGAAGACCAAAAAGGACAAAATTTGGCAATGAGAGCGCCGAAACTTCCGGCGACATCCCAACAGTCGTCGAATCAGGAAAAAAAGAAAGGAAATACCGAGGATGGAGAAGCAGACTCAGATAATCGTCAGTATCTATTTTACGCGCTTTGTTTGGCTTGGAATTTTTAGATTACATTCATATAAGTTGTATTAAGTTACAGAAATTATAATATACATATTTAGTGCCAATAAAATAATTGGTTTTTCGATTTTTCGGTTTTTCGATTAATCTAATAATTATCTACAATTATTTCAATATTGATCTACTAACTCTATATGTATAGTCAGTGACGTTTATGCTTGGTCTTTTCGATATCTGCCTTTTGTTTTAAAAAGTGTAAGACAAAAAGAGATATAAATATATCGAAAAGACCAGGTATAAACTTCGATGACTGTACAAGTATTCCCAACTACAAAATAAGGGAGACCTTAGAATAAAGTTGCCATAGCAACGAAAGCGATTCTGCTGATTCGTGCTTTTGTACATATTAAGGGTTAAGGTAATTTTTTATTTTAGTCTATAATTACTCTTGATGTTTACTGTTTTCATTTGCTGTTTACTTGTTCTGAACTGCTCCAGTTCAATTTAGTATACCTTTATTGAATTGAAAAACCCATATATAAGTTAGTCCACTTAAAACGTTATCAGCAAATATCTTGAAAAAAGCGCACGTAATTTAAAAAATTATAAAAATAGAGATTAATATTTTTAAGGGGCTATTTAATTTTGTTAAAATTAAGACACCTCACCCTTATCTGGACAGAGCAGGGGTAATTTTAGTATTTCAAACGGGAACTCTAAAATTGTTTCTTTTATTTTTTGTTGAAAAATAATGAACTTTTATTTGAATTATTTGTGTAAAATTATGGTAACTTTAAAAGTTATACACAAAACATGAAATTAAAATAAAAAAAGCTTCTTAAAATGTTTATTTTAGAATAAAATCATGTTGCACATGAACAAATATATTCTTTAACCTACCTTGAAAATTTTAGAAACAAGTGAACTGTTTAAACAATAATATTGTTTGTTTATATTTTATGAGGAGGATATTAAAAAAATGTATTTATTATTTAAATAATTAACTTTTTTAAAACATTTTTCATAGTTGATCTTTTACAAATGTCAAACGATATATTTGTTCATTTAGAGTTTATTTTAATTGTACAATAAACATTCTTTTTAAAAATTGCTAAATTTCATTCTCTTACTCGACTGATTATTTTGTATTCATTCTTTTGATTTTATAAACTTTTTTTATGTTTTATAAGAATCATATATTATGTAATAATAATTTGCATTAATCCTTTTGATTAAATCATCACTTTTATAGGAACATGAAATTCTGTCCTTGTTTGTGTATCAATGTCCATAAGTAATATTTGTTTATGCTTACGTTTTATTTTTATAGCCTCTTTTATTAATTCTAGTATTTGCTTTATTTCTAGATTGATTAAAAAATATTACAGATTTTCTTAATAAATAATTGAAACAAAACATGTTGAGTAAATACGCATTCAACAAGCAATTAATATGCTTCAAAATTGATTGACAATCTTTCAATTACCACGGAGAATAGTATGAATCATTTTCATGGAAACATTAATTAATATATTTGTAATTAAAGAAAATTCTATTTTGGTGAGAATCTTAAAATTTTAACTTCTGTTGCGCTTGAGATTTCACTTTAAATCAAACAATTGTCAAGATTGTCAGATAGTTTACGTATTAGCACAATAAGCATTCCTATTGTCATAAATGTACATTTGTATGACAATTTTAATTAATAAATAGAAACGTAATTTCGTTAATAATATAATTGGACAAAAGTAAATGGTTACAGTAACAATCACGATGATAACACCCTGATAGCCAGCATCGTGTAAAATTTATGTAAATTTTATGTAAACACGATTTTATATAAATTTAATGTAAATGTAACTCCTCATTGTGCGAGTTAATTTACATAAATTGTATATATTGAAAACTGAAAACTTACTATGACATTTTTACATTGATAAACTTAATATAATTGTCAATAAATTGTTTGCAATACAAAGATTACTTTAAGAAGTATTTTGTATATTTTCTGTGTGTAAAATAACGTAAAATAATTTTTATTGTAAACGATTTACATAAATAATACAGCTTTTTGAGGAATTACATTTGTGTAAATTGTATGTAAATCGTTTACATAAACCATGGCTATCAGGACAGTTATAATACAATGATATAAACCACCAGAATTAGTGTAATATTTATTAAACTATGGGATAAATTGCAATTTTTATAAATATCAACACCCTTTATTTTCATCAATATATCATTGCAATATTAAAAAATACAAATTTATTTTAATCTGACATTGCATAACTTTTTATATAAATGATTTTATACATATTATCTAATTGAAACTAAAAATTATTTATATTTTAATTATATTTGTATTATATTATTATGCGCCTGAAGTTCTCAACTTTGAAAATCAATGAAATTTTAAAAAACTAATAGTCACAGTAAAAATACTATATTCTAATAACTAGTGACATTTCACGCGAAGTCTTTCAAATAATTACACAAATATTCCATCTACAATTGAAATTTTATCACATTTTTCCTGTAAAATGATTATTCCCAATGTTACGAACATTTCTATTTTAATTTGTAACTTTTTGATTTGTTTACAACTTTTTAAATTATCTTATTTTGAAAAAATTACCCAAATAAAAGTTTATTATTTTTCAACAAAGAATCCAAAAATTTTTTGGATTGTTATTTAAGATTCTGAAGTTTCATAAAAAAAGTAGTGTCCATTACTGTTTTTTACTTGTCTATCTCGAATAAATTTTAAAAATATTGAGAAACAAATACTTTTTTTTCGTTAAATTTTAGGGAAAAAGATAATCTTTTAATAAAAATAGAAAAATATTTGGACAATTTTTTTAAATTCAAAATGTAAAAACATCAAATTTTTTAAATAATTTATTTACAAAGTATATTGTATTTAGAATACAATATTTCAAAATATAAAAACAACTCTTGTATATGTAAGATCATACAATTTGCGTCCTCTGTCTTTTGCGAAAATAGATTATTTTTGTAAAGCACATCAGTGCCATCTACATATTAAATATATTGAAGTTCATTCGATTCTAGTCAGTCTCATTGTATGCATAGGTCGCATCGAACCAAGTGCGTGTATTGTTATTTTGATCAATGATTAAATAAAATCTTGTTTTTTTTTAAAATCAAGTTCGTCTGATTTCATGACCTATCTAACAGTATATAATGTTTTTTCATAAAGTCATTCAGTTAAAAATTGTTGTTTTTAATTTCATAATATGCCAAAAATGCACAGCTCTTAACTAACGTAGTAAACAAAATTTGTAATAATTTGCAGATATTACTATCATTATACAGTATAAAAAATGCCTAAGCACGTTGAAAAGTATCAGAGTTTGAACTTGCCCGATATATAATTTTTACCATCCAGCTATTGACAGATACATTTCTTTCAGCATGAATAAAACAAAATTGTCTTCTCTGTTTGAATGCGTACCATCTATTGTTATTATTAACAAGATTCGTATTATATTATAAACAAAATTTATTTCAGCTGAAATGAACCATTTAGAAGCATATGACTCTCCGGTACCGCTTGTAATACCACCGAAACAAAGCCGACCTTTAAAAATCAAAAACTGTGGTAAAAATAAAGTCGATTTTAAACTCTCCATAACGAACACTGATGCAACTGCAGCTGACTTATGTTTTGCTGTAGAGCCTAAGGACTGTAGTTTGCAACCATCGGAAAATTTGGCTATCACAGTAGCATATCATCGTGAAGATGACAACAAAGAAGAAATAAAGAGGTAAGAAAACAACACATTTACAAAAACAATTTTTAACATAGTTTAAAATAAATTTTATTATACATTTTTAATAATATACAAATATATTAATATACATTAATTTTATACAAATTTGGAAAATAATTAAACTATTTTTAAATATCATGGATTTCTCAGAGAACTTTATTAATGAAATTTAGTGAGTAGAAAACATTTTTCTTTTAAATTTTGTAAATGTTGCATTTTTTGTAAATATCATTTGTAAAAATAATTACACTACTTAAAATTGGAAACGTTACTTAATCCTTAATATTTCCTAATTCTTAACATTTCAGGATGTTCAAATATTTAAAAACAAAAAACATTTTAAATTATAAATTAAATAAACTTTAAAAAGTCAAAAGTTTTGTATTTATAAAATTTAAATATGAAAAATTAGTATAAATTTAATTATGAGTTTTTAATTAAAACTTCTGTAATTCTGTAATTGTTTGGAATTTTTTTTTATTTCAAAACGCTAAACACCTTAAAACATGTTTTACAAAGTTACAGTGGAAATAGTATAAATTATGCTACGGAAATATGGAATTTGCATAAAATTTATTTTTATATATATCCTGTATTTATCTATATCATGTATAATATGTTAGAAAAGAATTGGTCTGAGGAAATCACCGTGTAGGACACTTTCAGTGACATTATTTAAGGATGATTTTTTAGTTTGCTTAAATTATCTTTTAGCGTGGCTTCAGAATAAAATATGATAAGGTTATGATAAATCATGAATTACAAAAAATTATGTTCTAACAAATGTTCTAACAAAAGATGTGGTTTTGAGGAGGAAAGATTATTTATTTTTTATTTGGTGGACGTTTTCAAGGTTATTTTGCAGTTCAATTTCGTTTTTTTTTTTATGTAAACTTATAATCTTGTAAAGCATCATAATCAAATCTTATAAAATTAAACAATAATAGTTATAATTCCATAAACAAACAATTTTATAATGTTGGTAATTCAGTTATGATAACTAGTTCAAACTTTGTTTAACATATTTTTGGAACTTGTAATTTCTTTGTGTTACTACCCGACCTTGCCAATAACTGACGCTAAGGTTTTGATAATGGTAGCAGTAATGTTAATTTTACAATAAAATGACTGTTGTCGCAAGATCTCCTCAGTCCTAAACCACTTTGGCCTTTTAGACAAATTTGACATTGTTTCTCATCTTTAAATTAAATCAATTTCAGGGTCGCTTATTTGGAAATAATTATTGGGGAGAATGATTGTTATTACATGTACCCCATACTAGGCTCCAGTGATCCTGATGATGAAATCATAGCTTTCGAACAAAAAGCATCTCTTGATATAACAGGGGATTTGTGTGAAAGTCACGAAACTTATCAAAACGAAGAATAAGTGGAAGTTGAAGACGAAAGCGATACCAAACCAAGTCATTCGGATAGGTAAAACCATTGTTTATTTACGGTGATTCAAAGCAAAAATACTAAAGTTAATTAGAGGTTTATTTTGATATTAAACAAACAACAAATTAAAATAATGTTATTTTCTATAAAGAAAAATAAATTATTTAGTCACTATTATTCGAATATTTTCAATTAATTTAATTCTGCTAAATTTAATGTTAAATTATTACAGTGACTCCACGGAGACAGATCCTTCGTCAAAAAAAGAATGAAGATCTAAGGAGCAGTGGATTAAAGGAAACACACAAATGTACTTTCTTTTCCGTGGTTTTGGTGACGAGTCTGAGTTCTACTGTACCTATGAAATACCATACGAAGACATCGATATTAAAAAATCCTTTGATGTGTCGCAAGAACAGTTGCAATGTTAAAATAATTATAATTAGCGTGACAAAAGTATACAAAGTTGTGACACTAATGTTTAAGACATTTAAAAATTTATTATTAATCATACAATTTTGATTACGATTATCTAATATTAAAAATCTAGGATTGTTAGCAAGGTTGAAACCGTATATAATTTATGTATATTTAAAATTGAAGTTTATGGATGAACAGATTTTTTAAGACACAAATTCTTATATTTTTATTTCATCCCCTAGACTAGGGGACCCCTCCAACTAGAGAGAATCGCGCTGGAAAGTAGAGACTCTAACGAGTTTTTTTTCAACCTAGTTCTTTTCTTCGTCTGATATATCACCACACTGCATCGCACAGTCACTCGAACACGAGTCACGTCTCATCGCATCGCAATTTTCTTTTTTGTTCGAGGATCTTGAATGGGTCACGTTGAAAAATTTACCACTCCGCCCTGCCTCGCGTTTTTGTGCATTGCTAAATTTATTTTCCACACCGCTTCACTATTACACGCGTTATCACTTATAACGTTCTGCATTTTTAATATTGTTTATTACTATTATCATTAAACCCTATTAATAAATTTGTACAATTCCGTTTTAATAATAATTTACAATTGCCGCGTTATTATTAGTTAGTTTGGAATTATTTATTGAATTATATAACTTCAAATTCTAATTTATCATCGACAAATTATTTATTAGAATTGTTCTGGTTGCTACGACTTTCTTTTTTAATTCAAGTAGTTTTGCTTCAATTGCTTTGTTAATTTTGGAGTTATTATCTCCATTTTATCGTTGTTATTTTTATTCAATCTTTGTTTTCATTTGAGTTGTGAGCATCAAAGGTGATGTCTTACTTTCTTAGAATTCAAATGTAATTTTATTCGGAAAATTTATTTCTAATTCTCGAAACTATTTGGGAATCTCAAATAGCTGATTGCACCTTGGGAATCTCGAGTTTAATTAACGATTATTTAGCAATGCCGTCAGATTTCATTAATCATACTTTGACGTCATTTTCAGTCGCAACTTTTTTTTTTAATAATTAGGTTTTATTTTATTTAAATTTGCTTCGTTTTGCTAACTCCTTACCCTTTCCCCTTTTCTAGAAAAATTAAAAAGCGAACACATTGTAGGCTGTATTCGATACCCGCGTTAACACTCTCAGTGCTTTAAATTCAAACTTTTCTAGAAATGCTGGCTATTTTTCTCATATTTTGCAGATTTACAGAAGAATGGATTTTAAAATTAGAACAATGTTTCTTACACTGAATTATAGCTCTTTCTTTCCTCTTCTTTGAGTAAAAAATAAGCTTAAGGCTTGTTTTGTTTGTCTCTGAAAGACGTCAGGTGACGTCTCTAGCAACGAAAGTGTTAAACTTTTGCTTCGTTAAACTAACTCATTTCGTATGTCCACAATTTTGGACGTTTATTTGCTACGCTTCATTTTGGGTATCTCGACATCTAGGATATCGCTTATTCCGCTTCGTTATCGCTGACTTCCTGTATTGATCTCTGATTTTTTGGCAAATAAACGATTGAATTGATATCGTTTAATATTCGTTCAATTGTACAATTTAACATCATATAAATATAAGAAAATATTGTATGTCTGTGTGTGAGTGTTGCGTAAGTACGTGCATGTGTGTGCGAGTTTTCTTGCGAGGGCAGGTGGATATCTTCTAAAGACACAGAGTAACCCGTGCAAAAATAATAATTCTTTTATTACCTCTTATTTAAAATGGTTTCGCTATAAATAATTAACAATCATATTAAAATCCAAGTATGTACAAAATTACTAATTATCAGAAACATTTAATCGACTCAATCAAATTTAAGTTATTAAATGTACTTGACAAATATTACCAAACTATAGTTTGTAAAAAAACATTATATAACTGACTTTCTTAAAAAAAAAAGAAAAGTTATAATTACATTAAAATTACAATACATTAAAACATTTAATTGTTTTTAAATAAGTATAATACATAACTAAATAGTTAGTTATCGTAACTATATCACACAAAAACCTTACCCCTTTTTTAACATATCTTTTTCACGCAAATATGTATCCAGACAGGGAAATTTGTCAATGAATGTTCAATAATTTCGAAATCTTATTGTACAATTTCGCAATAATTGCATGCACATGAGTCCTCATAACGCATAAATTATGCCGAAATTAAAAGTTTTAATTAAATATCGCAATTATTGCGCAATTAATGGGGAATTGCATTTAGAAAATTATAATTTTGAAATGGAATTTCTAAAATGTGCTGTAATAATGTTCAAATTATAATTTTGAAGTCATAATTGCGCTAACATTTTCTAAATCGTTTCCTATCTAGGTATCTCACAGTATACAAAATGCTGGAATTTAACAACAAATTCAATAAATAGATAATTTCTACTTACAATTTTTATTAAAAATATTATATAACCGATTTATGCTCACATGATCTGCAATCACCGTCTCATTTTCTGCAACAGGAATAAATCCTAATTCTATTAGGACTAAGCCGTGCCATAATCCTAATGGAATTTATATATTTCTATGCAGTTTTTGTCCAAATGTCTTCATTTTTGAATAGTCCTAATTGTATCTATAAGAGTTTTTCAGCAGGGATGTACTTTGCATGTTTAAAGTAAAAGATTTTATGTATATACAGCAGAACTACTAGGTCCTTTTTCTATCTGTGGTAGCAATTGATAAACCATCTTTAATAATCGTTGTTTCAGTTATATAAAGTAATTAAAAACAATATATATGTTATTCAATTTATGTATATAACGAGGATATTACTACATCAACAATTTTGTCTCCCAAACTACTGCAAGATAAAGAATTCTGCTTTATTGCAATTATTTAATTACTATCTGATGAAATTTTATAATGGTTGAATATGGATTGGGTTGAAGAAATTATTTAGACTTGTCAATAGAAAAACTTTAATGTAAGATGTATACAAAGTCGATTCAAAGGCGCCTTTGAATGTCCTTTCATCTTAATTGTAATGCTGATTAACAGTTCCTGGCACTTGTTCAGACTTAATCTTCGTTAGACACGTGGTCCCAGTGTTGCCTGGTTAGGGGTTTCCCCCTAAATTTAGAGTTTTTTTTCATTTTGGTGAGAGATTTAGGGGGAATTTTTAGTTGCTTTTTGTCTTACTTGGGGTTTTTTTGGGGGGAAAGAATAAAGGGCTCCTATTCCCGAATTCAGACATAAGCTTTTATAATTCTGGTGATTAAGAAGTGTACGTAACCTGTTTTACATTAACATTAGGGTTCGTTCAGATTGTAAATCAAAAATTGGTGATTGAACTCGAGAATATATATCAATATCATCATGACCTTTATTCACACCCTCGCTTCTCGCTTGCGAGCTCGCAAACGAGGATGTGAGAAGAGCCCTGTGTTGCTATTCTCGAGTTTCTGATTAACGGCCATAATTGGTAACAGTGGACTTATGTGCTTGCTCATTTTTAATTCTGCAAAATGCCTAAAGTCGAAAAAAATATAAAAGAGAATGGGAGACAGAGGCAGTTTTTAAAGGTAAATATGCATAATTTGTAATAATGTATCTTCAAAATATCATTATTTATTATTATAATTTAATTGATGTTAAAAGTTAAAGAAAGGTTACTACATTTGTTGTATACTTATTGTTTCGCCATTTTTGTTTCGGAACTGCAAAAGAAGACAGAAATAAATTCGGAAAATCCAGAGAAATTACTGAATTGTATCAATTTATGGTAAGAACTGTAACCTGAAATTTTTGGCGATATTTTCGGAAACTATTTTCTCGTTTTTTACTGTAAATAGACAGATTTGTTACGCATTTCTATGAAAACTTCGAAAATAAAATTGGAAAAATAAATTTATTCTCGGTAAAATTCTACTCGATCTAGTATTTAATTTCGTTAATATTTTAAAAGTATTTTTTATTAACAAAATTAAAAGATAAAACATAATATAATTAAAAAATAATTTCATATTTAAAAAAAGTTGTTTACAAGTTTTTAAAAACTTGTCTCTCGAATCTCGAAACAATTTTGATTTTATTATAAGGTACTATATATTATTAGGTGTACAAATAAGTTTCCGCCGTTTGACAAAAGTTGGCGCCCCTGTAAGTTATGGTTGAAATTGTCAGATGTAAACGTCATTATCGTAAGGTTGGACATCAGTCAACAACATAACCTTAAAATATTAGTGATTTTTTATCAGTATAATATATTCTTTTGTGTGTGAAAACTTTTGATTTACTTCTTCAATTTGAAGAAATCTGCAGCTGAGGCGTATCGATTGCTTGTAGAAGCATATGGTGAGGCTGCCTTAAGTGAGAGAAGTTGTCGTGAGTGGTTTCAAAAGTTTAAGAACGGTGAATTTGACATCGAAGACAAAGAACGTAGCGGAAGGCCGAAAGTGTACGAAGCCGCGGAATTGGAAGCATTATTTGACCAAGATTCATGCCAAACGCAACAAGAACTTGTACTTACATTAGGAGTGACT
>JABFPR010000282.1:0-10957 GCA_022817345.1 Neoscelio sp. ZL-2020
AGTCGCTCATTCCTTCTATTCGTTCGATCACTCTTGTAATTCCTTGTACACTTTTATTAAATAAATGTTCTAAATGTGATTACTCGTGATTATTTGGTTCACCTATGCACACTCGTAGATCTAACAATTCCAGCTTGTAATTGAATTTTCTTCATACGTCACCAAGTGAGAAACTCATATGAAATTTTCGAAACTGGATTCCAACGTGGGAACTCATACATGTATCACGTGGAATTTCACATGAACATGCTTTCTTTGATAGAAAATGCCTTGGCAACGTCAATCAATGCAAGATTTGTCTATTATTTTTAGGCATTCATCAAAAGATAAACTTTACAACTAATATAGTAAATTCTTCTATACAATATTTTTAAAATCCATGTAAGACATGTAATCTTGTGCATTTTTAAAACAATATATTAGTTGTCATATGGTTTTTTATTAGTAATATAATATGATAATGAATCAAAAACATGCTTTTACGATAACTATATTAAATTTAAATTAATATTTAAAACATGCATTTAAAGCAAGTTTTAAATATTAATAGCTTACACAACAAAATTGATGGTCAAATTTTATATTACATTAACTGCAACTGGCAATGGTATTCAATTATAGTGCAAGGTTTCCTTTATAATTACTATAGTAAATAATAAATAGAGTTGGCTCATTTGCAATTACAGTTGAAAACTGCAGTATGTTTGTTGGGATGCAAATAAAAAGGGATGGCGAAAACGGAAGCATTTTAATCATACTAACCCAGCAAGAAGTCTACATACAGAGAATATTATCACGGTTCGATCTGATGGATGCAAGATCAGTACATCCATGGATTCAAACGCAAATTAAAATTCTACTGACTGTAGCAAAATCGCCAATATTAAATTTCTATACAGAAAGGATATTGGTTCACTGATGTTTCTTGCGATCGTTAGTTGCCCGAATATCACTTTTGTGGTTTGCGTTGTGAGCTGGTTCCTTAGTATCGTAATTATATTATAATATTTGCATCGTTGTCAAAAGAATAATGAAATATTTGAAGGGAATTCCAAAGTTGATCTTTGTAGATATTCTTATTCAGATTTTGCGGGGAATAAGCAAACAAGAAGATCTTCGGTTGGTTATTTATTTCAGTATTCAAATGCGTATATAATGTGGTCGTCAAGACGACAAAAAATTGTAACCCTCAGCACTACTGAAACAAGACAAATGGCCGCGTGCGATCCACCAAAGAAGCCATTTTGTTTAGAAAGTTACTCACAGACATCTGTCAATCTTGAACTCGAATTCCATAGGCGTACTAAACACATTGATGTCCGACATCACTTCATTCGCGAAAAATTTGATAGCAGGGAAACTGTATATCTCAGCCGAATTTCAAAAGATAGATATCCTCACCAAAGTGCTTGCCAAAAACCGATTTATATCATTGTTATCCGAAATAGGACTAGTTTAATTTTACAGATTTCTCACAGAGTGGGAGTATTGTAATAATTCTTTAACCATAAATATTCTTTTTCATACATTATTAATTTTAATTTCTAATATTATAACGTCCTCTTGAAAACCAGCGAAAACCCTTAATTCTGTAAAATAAAAAGAAATTTTATTAAAATATATGACAAGTTTACTAATATATGTGTTAAAGCTTCGAATCATAAATAAATATATGATACTTCAAATCGACTATAATCATTTAACACTTATAAGTTTATGTCAACAAATTGAAACTATATTTCTTTTGTGAGTAGTATAAAAACTGATTTTATCATGATTGCATCTACTTGTAGGAACAAATATTTCATTAAATACCAGATTTTACTTTTAATTTATTTAATTTAACTTAACATTAACTTTTAATTTTATTGTACTCAATACTGATAATGGTTTTGTCCAAAATGTATCAAAATAAGTTTTAGAAAAATCTCAATTAATATTTAAGGATTAAAATTATTATCATACCAGTTATATTTTGACAATAGTATTGTGTAGCAAGGACGGAAAGTAGGCAATTGTTGACAAGTGTTTATAATTTCACAAGTCTACAATCGCCTTTCCGCACGTATTACATACTATACTTTTTATAACAAGTGCATAAAAGTGCAGCTATTCGCGCCTGTCCAAAGGGAGAAAATTAGCTAATTTCAGACGGGTTAATAATGTAAGCTTTTTCGCCTTAGAGCGGTAAATACCGCTCTATTTTATTATAGTCATTACGCAGTAAAATTAAAAAGAATTTTTGTCACACGTGCACGGAAAGTACTGCTTTTCGCCCCTATACCGTGGGCGGAAAGTAATTCATTACATACTAAGACGGTAATATAAGATTTACCACTCGGTCTGAAATTAGCTAATTCCTTCGAGAAGCTTAATTACCTAAGAAGTAAGTTTCTTTCATTCAGGATATCTCATACTCGATGCCGAACTACGAACCTCAAAATAAATAACTAATTTCCAATAATATTGTACATTATTTGTCGCTTTACTGAGTACCGTGTTAAAGCTTATTTGTAAAATAATAGATTATACTTATAGAATATGTATTTAAAAGAATTATATTTGCAAACAACGTGGAAAAATATTGTGCAATTCAATAATTATTTCGACATTTTGTTTGTATAGAAATAGATGTTTAAATAGAAATTCTAATATAAAATATTCTTCCGTAAATAATCTTTAACGCAGTTCTGAGTAATATACAAAATACTTTAAAATATACTTATAGATTAAAAAGACAATCATTTTTTAAGGCAGTTTGTATGACTAAGTTTTACATTTCTGTAAGTAAAACGATCCAAACTATTGATCGATTTGGATTATTTTTAATCGCTGTTAACGCTTTGAAGCATAGTGGTATGAAAAACATACCACCGTGGTTCAATAACTTATTGTTATTACATTCATATTGTCTGGAAACGCATGCTTCAAAGATGTACACCGTGAAGTGTCACATTAGGAATAGAAAAAACGAACAAATTACGAAGCATAGATTGCAGTCTGTTATGAAAAATGCAGTTGCAAAAAGACCACGAAAAGAAAGAATAGGAGGAGATCGTACCAGTCGTATGTATTACCCCAAGAGGGAATCGGTGTAAAACTACATAAAGAAATTTAAATACGTTGAAGCTGATTACACAAGCTAAGCAACAAGTATCAGGCGATATTTATCTTCAGATTTGAACTTTAAACAGATGGCAAGAATGTATGCCAGGGACACCCAAAATAAAAATTTAAAAGTCAAAGAAAGTTTTTTTCGAGTTGAGTTCAATAAACCTTTTAATTTAGGTTTTAGAATCCCTTGCACTGATGTAATAAATAAGATACATTTCGTTAACAAAATTAAAATTTTAATTGAAAAATGTGTTCACCTTGCTTTGTATATGGTTCATCTATACACAGACAGACTAAGGATATGACATTCATGTACACATGGACGGAAAAGTATCATAATGGCTCCAGTGAAATCGCCTCCGCTCTCTAACATAGACTCAGCCAAACGGACTTCAAACAGTGCGATTGGTATGTTATGGATGTGAGGATGGGCAAAATAGATATTGCATCATCATTGTATCTTGTGCCAGATGGTTTCTAAATGGATATACCCGGTTACACAGCATTCCTTTTTTCCAAGTGATCACAAACTTGATAGAATCGAGTAGGTTTTGAAATAAAAGGAAATTATCACGAGCCCTTGATGAGTACGAACAAATTTTCAAACGGTTATTCTTTTGAGACTGTTATTCAAATAGAGAAAGATTTTCAAGTTCCTGACTGTAAAACAGACGCATATGAGCTGTTCAAACGTATTGGTACATGGCACTTCAAATTTAGGAGTGCCTAAAAGTATTTTTAAATCCGGTAAAAATGTAAATATTATTAATCCTGATGTGTAATCAAACAAGGTGTTGAAATTAAGGCTTTGAAATTACGAGACACTGATAAATTGTTAAGAAAACATTACGGTGATCAGTGGCAAACTTTTAATAGCCTGCAATTTCAACAGTTTGATGGAAAATGGAAAACTGGATACACATAAGTCTCTGCAAGTGGACAAGAAACTGATTATTGAGAGATAATACGTTCGTGATTCTACAGGAATTGACGATTTAATTGTTTAGATATTTAGGTTTTCATCACATTCTTTATATTAAACAGATTATCAAAAGTAAAAAAAATGAAATAGAACTTTATTTGAATTTTTTAATCTAGTAATTTTCTAATTATTTAGTTGCAATTCTAGCCATCTCCACGAGATATATACAAAACTGGCAATCTCCAATTTGTATTATCTCACTATGCAAATCTCAATATAGTTACCAGGTTATGCATTTATTTTAAGTGATTTTATTCTATAATAAGAATCTTATAATTTTCTTTTTTTTTCTTGCAGAGTTCTGAGAAATTCGTCTCTTGTTTAAAATTAATGGAGATTCTCACATTTGCATTTAAACCCTTCATTTCATCTAGAAAATTTGACAGTGTGGATAAAATGACAATTTGCAAAACTAACATACGAAGAAAATTGCACTCGGAGATTCTGACAGTGTGGATAAAATAACAATATGAGAAGATAACATATGGAGAAAAATTCATTTTTAAATTTTCTCGTACGTGTACAATAACATCTGTACACTTTGACAGTGTATATAAAATGATAAGTGAAAAAGATGTTTGCCTCCTGCTTAAGGTTGATTTTAACTTCGTGGAAACTTTCGTAATTGTGAAACGCTGGTAATCACATTTACGACGTTTATTAGACGTTTCTGTGTCATATGGATAAAACACATGGAGAAAAGTATGCTATGTATTATGGTAAAACAGGAGCTCACATGGAGTAGTTGTTCTCCTTTCATGTTTCCTGTTTTAATACATTTTAGAATGAATGATGTACACGTATCGTAATATAATGTTAGTAGTGTAAAATAGAAATCTAGCAAATAAAAACAATTCAAATCAACTTAAAACAATAAGAATCAAATTATATAAGATTTCGTAAATTGTGTTTATGTCCAAAATACAATTTGAATAACGGTCTGAAATTGTAATTAATCGTTTCAAATTGTAATAATATAATGTCAGAGCTTATCCAAATTATTCTTTATTGCAAATCCTTAAATTACAATTTCTACCGATTTTCGTTACCTTATGCAAATTGTTCTTCATTTGTATATTCATGTCGGTGAATTGTAAAATGGACGTAAACGCATTTAGTTATCTTAATCGATTTCAATCATTTTCATTTACTTGGATGATTACATTTTTTCGATTAAATGGAAGAAATTATATAAACAAGGAGTTTGTAAATTCGAACACTTTGTATAAATTGTGTCCGTCATATTGGTATAAGAACTACAAACTTTTGTAATTCTGACCCTAATTTGAATATAACCGGGAAAAATACTACATAGTAGAGATTCTCGAGATCAAATTACGAAAATGTATGATTGTATTTAAAATATTAAATGATTTGTATATATAATGATTATTATCCCAATCACATCTGTTAATAATACAGTAAACATAGTAACTAATCGTTCTTCCTAACTCATTTTGTCAATAATGCTACATTCAAAACAAATTTTTGACGTACGAATGACATTAGTTATAATGTCGACTATGGTAATGAAATAACATGTATTAAAATTGAATATAATTACTTACGGAAAAAGTGTCTTTTTCTTTGATGTTTGAAACTTTGTATAACAATTTTTATAATCATTTGAACTTCGGACTGTAGCTAGTATTTGTATATAAATTAATTGAATCTTCTTATCATATTCTTCTATAACTTGCTAGAAAATTTATAAAATATAATTATATGTATAAACTGTAAATTTAGAAGCTTTAAAGTGTATAAACTTACCCGCATAAAGAGTTTTTCAGAATTATTTAATGGTTCCAAATTAAAATAAAGACTCATGGTTTGTTGAAGTTTTACGTTTAAATCTGTACACATCGCCTTAGCTTTGTTAATGGCTCCATTATATAAATTCCAGTACTTTATTGAACAATAGCTTATATTGTACTATTTTTCTTGTCGACTTTGAACTATGTATGAAATGATGTTACAAAAATGTACAGAAATATGAAATCCGAATTAAAACATTCATTCGACTGTTAATATTAATGTTAAAATTCTTATATATTTGATGAATATATTATTACTATAAGAAATTACTAATTACTCATTACATAATGTATTAATTAATTATTTACAGTTATTGACAGTCAATAAATTAATATATTTTTACCTTATCCAGTTTACTGGTGATCTCTTTAATTCTAGGATCATTTTGAAAACGGAGTGTAGATTTATCTATTGTGTATATATTTTGCATATAATGGTCATTTTCTATTTTCGTCGACTGTAGTTTTAAAGTTATGTCAGTCTCTTTATTCATTTTTGTAAACTCTACAAAACAATTCTTGTACTTTTTCATGATCTTCAATGTTTCTTGAATAATGTTGTCAACATTCAGGTTCTTAGAAGTATCAATATCAATTAAACCTGCTTCTACCTATGAAAGTTTTGTTTCAATAGAAAAATATATATGATTAAGGGTATGTCGAGTTACTGTATGTTAACGTATTTCACTTTATATTAATAAATAACGTGTATTTTGTGGAAAGCACAAAATTTTACTTTCGGAATTTATTATTTATAGTGTATATCAAAGTCACTCAAACGAAATTAAATACGTTTGTACTACGAAGACTAGATTAAGGAGACCGAAATCTCACATAAGTGGTAGGCATACGTTTGTCCAAATACGGCGCTATATAATGCTGGCGCTACAAGCGGCACAAACCAAGCGATCGGAAAGTCATGTAAATATTCGTGTAGCATTCAGAAACTTAAATGGCAAATGTGTCAGTTTTTCTTATAAGTTTCTTTTATTTTTCAACTGCGTCGGCATCAAGAAGCTTCGTTCAGGTGCTCCGTATTTAGGTTACCTACCTAACCACACATACCCACACCATACGAGTTTGATCTCCTTATTTTAGTCTTCATGTCTTTTACATTTAGTTCATTTAATTTGAACTATCTGATAGTGTTATATCATGTAAAAGCGTAGAAAAAATTGGAGGTAAATATTGTACAAGAATGTCAATAATGTCAATTATTACAGTACAATTAAACAAGTTATTTTTCTTTAAGGAAAATAAAAAGGATACAAGTCAGTAGAACTTGTTCCCTACTTTCCAAGTGGAATGGTTGACACTTAGCCCATTCGCCCACAATATGCTGGTACATTAAACTGTATATCTACTACATATCAGTTAAGTGGATAGTAAAAGTCCACGACGAAGTATTTATTTTCTTTTTGATCTCTTTATTATTTAATGGCATATTGTATTTTTCAATATGCGATGGGCTATAATTTTCCTGCACTTTTTCAATCAAGGTGTGACTATGTTACTCTTTTATAACATATATATATACACATATCACGCGTTATTTTTTAATATAAAACAGAATTGCCATTAATCTGATTACTATTTACAAATTTGTATAAAACACTCACCTCATTGATACATATAACAGCCTCTTCTACTGGTTTTGCATCACAGTTAGAATTTCTCAAATCTTGTAGTTTATTACACACCTTTGTACATTGCTCGAGTGTATATTTCTGAATGTGATGATTTAACTTATCATAGTAATTTGTACAATAGTCTAAGGTCTTAAAATTAGTAATTTCTTGCGTCGTAAACTTCAAAAGACTTCCACCTCCTCTTCGAAACTGGATTACACAAATATCAGTAAATCGATCATTATAAAAATTATTATAATAATATCACAAATTAACATAACATTGCTAAATGTAAAAAATAACGTAATCTCCTTATTTTTAATATGCCATTTTTGCTTCCGACGACAGAATAAAAATAAGATAAAATATTCTTAAAATAAAAAACGATTTTTATATTCCAGATATTTTAAGTCTTGATATTTTCGAACTGCTTCCAAATATTTGTATCTTATAAGTATTATTCTTAAAGAAGAACACGGTGAATCATTACAATTTAAAAAATACTATATTTTCTGAACATTAAAAATATACATAAATATATGCGGCAGTAACACAAATTATTTTCCCCATCTAGTTGGAGAACTAGATTACTTACTAACGAGTCTTGTAATCTTTCATCGATTTTCACCAATTAATTGAGTTGGTGAATAATAATAATATTATATGGTATAATTCACCAAATACTACATTGATCAACTTGTTTCTTACATTCTATCATATATTCCGAAATTACTAGAAATAATAGTATTTTATAATTGTTGATGTTGCTTCGTGTACTTTTTTCTTTTTATAGCAATGATTATCAAGTATCAAGAATTAACGTGAATGTTTACACATTAAATTTTTTAATTTAATTTATCGACTTTTTACATTTCTGAAGTCCATTTTCAAATCTTTAAATATCTGGAGTATACAAACCATTTACTAGACTATTTTTCTCCGTGTACATACAACTCGGAAATACGTAGTTCGTTACGCTTATTGTACAATAATAAATTTAATTTGTATAAATATACGTACTGTTTGTAGTTGTTTATTAATATTAATAACAAAAGGGTATTTGTTAATATAATATGTATGTATTTCCTCAACTTCTGCATATTTTTCCTCGATGTTGTTCATTTTATCATCAATTGTATGTATAGTCTGGTTCCACGTTCTCCGTATGGTTAAGTGGTCATTACAAACCACCGACTAAAGTTTAGAATAAATTTGTTTTAAATTTTGTAAAAAATGATGTACAATTTATGTAAAAATTGCACAAAATTTGAGTCGTATAAGGTATCATATTTGCACAATTTCCATGCAAAACACATGGAAATAAAACTTTTTTGAGAATTTTCTTAACAAGGATTGTATTTAATATAGTATTTAGAATTTGATATTTGTAATACTTTTATAATTATATAATTACATTTACGAAGTTTGATAACATGGCTAATGTAAATAAAAATGCACGGTATACATATAATCCCATATACTTTGTATCAATATTACCATGTTATTCCTCACACATCTTATACTGCGCACATTTTATCCTTCGTGCATTGTCTCCCGGACACATTTTTCGATCAGTGAATACGTTTTAATCAAGATATATAAAATATAACCGACGTACATATAAAATAATGTCGGACCGATATGTTAAATACAACATTACTAATCGAGATTAAAAGTAAGTGAAATGAGTACAATAGACTGGATAAAAAGTGCGAGGAATAACATGTACACTGAACAAAGTGTTTGCGAGATAATATGCGTGCGAAATAAAATGTATACCGTACAAAATGTTTGTAGGATAACATGTACGGGAGATAAAATGTGTGAGAATGTGTGAAATATTATAAAGTTAATAAATGCTGTGCGGAATTAAATGCATACTAGCCAATGTGTTCTTTTAATGTTCTGAAATTTGTCACTGAAATTTGTCATTTGTCAATGACTGATGTCTCATTGTGTAATATAATAACGTCTTCAACACAAACTCGAGGGATGTATAATGATTTTAAATTCAGTGTTTTAATTTTTAACTAGTATGTCAAGTTAAAAAACATCCTGTATAATTATTAATAATATTGTGATAATGTATATGCTACAAATCTGCATGAGAAAAACATGCTTCAGATAAATTTTTAAGATGATATATCAAGATAATGTTGAATAACTAAACATTATTACAATTTTGTTTGACTTGCAAATTAAATAACAAATTTTATTATCCTAATTCCTCTGCAATTTGCCACAATATTTACTGCTAAATTCATTAAAATAAAGTATTAGTGAGTACATTATTCCCTGTTAGTTATTTTCAATCGAATAATGTTAGCCTTTGTCGCGTTTTTTGTGAAATTTAAAGTACGTAACCGGATACTTTTGAAAATTATTTTTGAGTAGCTATTGTGTTTTAAATTATTTTTATTAAAAATTTGTTAGTCAAGTGTAATTTTTACTTAATTTTTAGTTTATTTTATGTATAAAAATGTTTAAAATTATAAGCAATGAAATCTATCAGTCCACAGTTTCTTGTACGCTACTGTATGTTGCAATATATGTATAATTCAGTTTCAATATACTCACCCCCAAAAGGCATAAGCCATATACTAAAATTGATATCTTCATGTTTTCTATGTCTAAACAACACTATTGCTAACGACGAAATTGTGAGCTTATTTATATGGTGTCAAAGTTTCCGTTCTTGATATTAATAAATTTTTTATATATTTTTAATGGTTTAACTAAAGCAATTTCTTTTTATATTATTCATAAAGTTAATTAATTGTTTTATTATCTTGTATCCGGTAATTAGAACCTGACTCTATAAAAAAATTGTTAATAATTATTTATGATTTCTTTGTCGCGCTTTGAAGGGCATCTTGGTTCTCCTCGATAGCTCTTCGTAAGCTGATAAGGTAATTTGTCGAATTTGTAACATCACACTACCAGGAAGCAATATCTCATGGCTCAATTAATTAACTCCTGAAATCCGTTTTTGCGAATAATTTTATTTATTGTCATTTAGCACTAAACTTATTTGTTAGAATATACCAATTGGCTTATTAAATAATATAATATACACATGTTACATGAAAATATTTACATATAAACGTACTCTGAATATAAAATATGAACTCGAATTATAAGATTTGAATATAGCGAGGAAATTCTTTAACGTAACTTCTCTATGTTAAAGTATAAGAAAACGAGCTACTTAAGGCAAGATATACGTCGAGAATTTTCAAAAAATCATTTTTTTTGCTTAAAATTCTTCGTATAGTGTTTAGAATATGTGGCAAAACTCATGAAGTGGAATTCGCGTTAATAAAAAAGTTAGAGCGTGCACGCTCGAAAAGAAAAAGCCTTTCTAGTGAGTTAGAGCGGCACCGTTTTTTTCAGATAAAAACCACTGGAATCTGTCATAA
>JABFPR010000283.1:0-10907 GCA_022817345.1 Neoscelio sp. ZL-2020
GGGAAGTTGGACGAAGACCAGCCTTGTTCCGGTCGACCTTCGACCTCTTCAACCGATGAAAACATCGAAAAAGTGCAGGAAATTGTGCTCGCTAATCGCTATTCCAGCTTAAGAGAGAGAGCACATAACTTCAACATCTCTCACGAGTCCGTTCGTTCGATTTTAGTAGATAATTTTGGCATGAGACGCGTTTCCGCTTGGCTCGTTATAAAAGAACTGAATTTTCTGCAAGAAGAATTCTGTAAACAGGACTCTTTAGACATGCTAGATCGTGTCAATTCTGATCCCTCATTTATGGAACGTATCATAACTGGTGATGAGACGTGAGTATATGAGTTTGATATGTAAACAAGTCAGCAATCAGCAGAATGGAGGACAAGAATTGAACCGAAACCAAAAAAACCACATCAAAGTCGCTCAAAAGTCAAGGTGATGCTCATCGTCTTCATCGATATTCGTGGTTTGGTGCACCATGAATTCATTCCGGAAGGACAGATAGTCAATAAAGAATATTATTTGGCCGTTTTGAAGCGTTTGCGTGATAAAATCCGTCAGAAACGGCCACCGTATTCACTGGATTTAGCTTCGTGTGACTTCTTTTTGTTCCCAAAACTAAAATTGCTGCAATCCCGAAAAACGCCTATAAAAAATGTTTCGAAGATTGGAAAAACCGCTGGCATATGTGTGTTGAAACAAATGGAGCCTACTTTGAAGGTGACAAAATAAATCGTGTTGTTTGATTGAAAATTGGGTGTTTTATTTAACAATTCCCGGTACTTTTTTGGCGGAAGGTATATATTACATGGTTTACAGGCTTATCATCTAGATGTAACTCTTTAAAATTATGTCTACGGTATCTATGTGCAACCATAAATCTATTCTTGTTTGGATATACATTTTCCCATTTAATTCGTTTTAATTGTTCTATGTAAAGAAAAACATGTCAAGTTGATGCCATAGTAATAATTTTTACTAATATATTATACTTGATTTCATGAAATATGAGTTGAACATCCTTAATGTAATAGACATCTTACGTTTATTCTTAAAATAGCGAACTACCTTGCGCTGTTGTTAATGTATGATATAAGAAAATACGATTTCGTGTTTTCAGATTTAATTTAATCTTAAAGATTTAATTTAATTTAAAGACTTATCTTAAAGTTTCTCAATGTATTGTGATGCGTAAATTGTCTTATTTTTTAATTTAATAAAAATTGATTATATCGTATTAAATCTTATTTAGTATTTAATTACATTGAAATGGTACAGAATTGCATTACTGATACCTCTTTTTTTTCATCTTTCTAATTCATTTGTATTTATAACTTTTTAGAGGTTCAGATGTTATGTAAAATTTTGCCAATTTTTAAACAGAAGGAGAAAGTAGGAATATCAAATGTTTTCTGTAAGAAACAGTGATTTTAGTGGAGCATTGTTGGCAGGAGCCGTGTACGAGGTATCTCACGAATGGGCACTTGGTCCGGAATTATGCGACATGTGGACCAGCAGCGATGTACTATGTTGTACAGCCTCGATTCTGCACCTCGTAGCCATTGCTCTTGACAGGTCAGTGCGCGAAAATTAATCATCTAGATTATTAATGAACGTTCATATATTTTACAAATCCATTGGTTCAGAACCTGCTGTTTACTATTTAATTGTTGGACAATTAAGTTAACACAGATCATTGATTTTGTTGAGAACTCAAACTGTTTCACAACCTGGATTGGGAAACACGCACAGTAATTATGAAAAATTCACATATTACAATTTTTATTTAATGTTTATAGTCTTCTACTAAGTTGTGATATATCCTCGTTAAAGATGTATAGTTAAACGATATGTACAATTATATATGATCTCTTTTACTAGGATACATCATTCAAATACACATGTCTCTCTGACATGTCAAATCTTCCATATTTGACATGGAAGAGAATGATCGCCTACAACCCTCGACGGGTGGCAAAGTCGTTTATATAGCTAAATCTGCTTCCATTCTTGTTGTAGAACGTGAGACAGGGCGATTGCAGATCATATGTAAACAAAATTTAAACAAAAATAATAATAATGAAAACATTTTATAGTAACATGAAAAGTAGATTATTGCTGAGTATTCAATTTATTTTGTGCCTTCATATTACCTATTATTTATATATACAATAATGAATGTATTCTTATTATGTTTAACAGATATTTTATCTAATGTTATTATTTGTTGGAATTCTATCTTAATAAGTATTGAAATTATAAATTTTAGAATACAGATACAATACCGGCATCAGACAGCAATGAAATTATCTTTCAACGATTTGCATTGCTTATATATTTTTCAAACAAAATTTAACTGAATCACCAATTTTTGAATTGTTACAATTTTCGAATACCTTAACGTGGAATAGTTAAAAAATAATACAAAACAAAAATCATCTAAAATAAATTTGTTTTCGATCTACAAGGTACTTATTGTATAGCTCGAAGACTTTTTTTCTGTTAATTCGTTTATCAATACCAACAGTATACTTTCTACTAGAAGTTATATATCACGTAACATGTGTAATAGTTCGGGAATATATGACGAGTTCATATTCTCCGCATATAAATAATTTTCTGTTAACTTTTTTTAAACATGATATTGCTTCAATAATTTTGTAAGTGATACAATATACACAACAGACTGGAAATATGTCAGTTTAATCGATCTACTTTTAGAACGAGAAATAGTACTAAAGTATTGCGTTTACTGATAACAGTACTTGTATGTATGTATAGTGGAAACGGTATTTTTGCATACGGCTCTCTATAACTGTACGTTTATGCAGCTCTATGGGGGAGCATTACCTTCCCCAACTTCTCGCGTATTGCTCCCTCGGTAAAACTATCAAAACTGACCCTGTTTTGTGACAGTAGTATATTAACGGAGTTTGGCTATAGATTGAAACCGAGTCTCTCTATTTACGATCCAATATTATGTTAGATATTATGTAAGATTTCACGTCATACCTTACTTACAATTCTGAACTACATTTGTGTAGAATCACAATCAAATTTTATACTTAATCTTATATAATATCTTGCGTAAAATTCAACTAGAAAAAATCTTCTTACTTATAAATATATCTTAAGCGAAATCTTACTTTATACCACAGTAGAATATTTGTTTCCTATATCAATAATGTTCAGATTTTATATGAATTTTATGTAAGATCTTGAGTCAGATTTTATATTACGGATATACTAATACAATAGAACTGTTTTCTATTAAATCAAATCTTACAACCATTTTCGATAAGATGTTGTGATATTATTATATTACACAAACGGATAATTTAAACCAGGGTTCTAATTAATTTTATTACTTGTGATTTATGATTACATCATGTAAACAAAATATATGTTATCGGTGAACGCAATACTGTAGTGCTTTTTCACGTACTAAAAGTATCTCCATTATACTGACGTATATATATACATGGTGTGTAATAGTCTGAAAACGGTGGTTACTTTACACATCCAAACAAAAATTTCAAACCCACGTGTCCAATATGTTTAAAAGTCTGTCCAAATTTGCTAAAATTCAGTCGACCATACTCCCTTCTGGAGCTTATATTCAGAATCTTAAATATAAGCTGCCCAATTATTTTTGATTCATTGTAGAATAATAATACACTTTCATTCGAGTCACTTTTAAAAAATATGATAACTTTAAAAATTATAAAGAAATCAAAAAATTGAAAGTACATTTAAAAAACGATCGTAATGTGATTAATAATTTTACATTAAAGACGATGTAAATAAAACTTCCTTATTTTTTAATAAAGAATATAAAAATACATAATTACCCCGTCTCGGCCACCTGTCTGAGAGGGAGGTTGGTCATACATAGGATCGTACTTACGATCCTACATTGTTCATTTTTTAAATTTATTATACCACGTACGATCATATATGTGATCTTATTTGCTATGTTACATAATATCCATTGTAAAATTAGTACATACGATCGTATATAATTATATTTTTATTTATAATATCATATCATTTTGTCTTCATTCTGTCTATTTTGTTTTCATAAGAAAACTTCATGACCATGATTATTGAATATCATCATTAAATCAAATTACACTATGAATTTCTTTCAGTTTGATTATGTTTTATTTAATATTTTTATAGATTTAATTAAAGTTCATTAAATACTTATGATTCTTTAACGTTTATTTAAATTTTATACAACGATTAACTGAAAAAGTATCGATGGGGAAACTTTTCTAAAATGTTAGTTTTCTGATAGGAATGAAACTATTACTAAGATAAATATCGCAATAAATATATTACAAATTGTCAGTATATAGATTCGTTTGAATATAAAATAATGAATTTAAAACAGTTGTCTTTTATTCACTTAAATAACTTGCAACTTATTTTATAAATAAGTTCAGAAAAAATAATATAGCGTTAGAATGTTTTTCTAAATTGAATGAATATTTAATATTTTATTTACAAATCTATAATTGCAACACTTAAGGAATACAACATTGCAAAATCAATTACACATTAGTTTAATTAAGCGACTGAAGATGAGTTCCGTATTAATAAATTATAATTATGTGAATCTTCCTGCAAACACTAGATTAACTTGCACGAATTAATGCTTACAGTACAGCTTTTACGTTCATCTACCTTTCAATGTATTTAACATTTTTCAGATAATTAAAATTAGTAGATACTCTATTCACACTTAGTCGTGCACACTACTACCAACCAATAAAGGTTGCATGTAAATCAATTAATTTACTCGCATTTAGTGCGTGCACTGTGCTTTCAATGCTACACTGATAAACAAAATTTTGTTATATCTACAAAAGTAGTTTTGTTAAATAAAAGAAAATATTTTGTTAAATCAATAAAGTAATTCTTTTATTTTTGTACTATTTTATTGAAAGTACATCATTTATTTTACATATCGATCAATTTGATGGAAGCAACCAATTCATTTAATAAAACACCAAATAACCTTGTTGAAACAACCAAATGTTTGTTAAATTAATAAAATAATTGTTTGTGTATATAAACATTTTTCTAGTAAATCTAATAAACCTAGACAATAAATATTACTAAACTGAAGTTTTAATTCAATATGCAATGCAATTTTTTAATTTAGTGAAGATTCAGGAAGTTATATCTGAATAGTCCATTTTTGTTAATGGACAGACAATCTGATGCTGAATGGATTTGTTACATCCTGATCAGATGTTGCGCGTAACTTTTGTATTTCCATTTTTTGGGATTCGTGGCACTGAGTTTCAAAATCATAGCGCGAGTACTGGAACTTAATACTTTCCATAAAAAGGAAAGTTTTCTCAAGTAATAAACGCTTGGCATACTTCTTGTACAAATTTTAGATATAATATTTTAAAACTATCAAACCTTTAAAATTATATAACAATGAAACTGATTATATTAAATTTACGTGCAATATACTACATTGATCACAGAATTTTCCTTTTTAATTTGAATATAAATTAGTTGTATTTTCGGGCAAAATTATCACAAAAGTTCTCATTGTTGAATTAGAACTATAATCTAATAAAAACTATTTACCAAAATTTACTATTGTAACTGTACAGCTTTATTATTTTACAGCATAAATTTTTAAATTATTACTTATATTTATCTAATTATTTTTTTTTACTTTTCACACAATTTTTATATATATCCAATACATTATACTACAATTTACACTCTCAACTATAATATCAATACATTTACAATTAATACTTTTAATGCATTTATAATTGATCTATTAAAATACTTTTACAATTTTTAAGACCTTTACAATTACCATACAATTAATACTTTAAACATTACAATACAATAATGAACAATGGATAAATTTTGATTGTAAATTGTTCCAAGTTCATTTTAAATAGAAATTTACTACATGCGACTATTTTAAACACAAGATAAAAACATAATTTGAGAATTTTATAAAATAAAAACTTGTAATTCATTAATTCAATTAAAATCATTTTGAGATTAAACTACATTGAATATCTGGGTTATACATATGTTATACTCATATTTTTAAACATATTCTTTGCTTTTTATTGAATTTTAAAGAATTAAAAGATTTATGGAATGTTTTTCTTTGTAGCCATAAAGGCGCTCGTGATCGACTGACTTGGGAAAAGTTCCCTTTCCCTTCGGACCTCTCACCTTTGGTAAATAAAACCTCAATCCTAGGCTACTTATTGGGCTAAATTTCCCATTCCCTATTAACTTTCTTCATTTGGAATTATTCCTATAAGAGGAACCCATTTTTGCGTGTTAAAGCACTCTTCTGGGCACCATATCTTGGAAACTGTTTGATGCGTCTGAACAGACTCACCTCAACTTTTGTACGATGCCTGACCAGGGCATTTTACAGAAAGCACAGATGAAGCTAGGGTCAATCATTGGCAAGTTTTCTGACTGGAAAACTGTCAATTCTTAGTGACCACCACTAAGAATTTCTCTTAGATTTCTGATTGACGAGCTGAATTATTTCTGCATTGATCTTATAATCACTGTCAATATACAACATATCTTCCCAACCATTCCAAATAAAATTTGTCTTCCCCAAACCAAAAACACTAATAAAAATTAATTTCTAGATATCCCTTCCGTAGACACCATTGATCAAGAACTCTATTCTCCAAAAATGGTAAAACGGAAGCTAGACTTTTCTGAATGAACAAAAACAATTTACACAAAACACAAACCAATTGTATTAGATTTAAGATTTTTCCAATAAATGCCAAAACCCTTTACTTAACATTGAATAATAATATTTTCTCATTAAAAAATTCTTCCTTAGAAATAAAATAGACCCACAAAATATAAAAGGGTAGCTGATAATTCAGTCAAATAATCTTCGTGTATGATACCAACGTAACTGATTGAATAATCATAATTGAACTGTTTGGTTCTTTTTGATCGCAACCAGCCGAATAAGCACACGGAGAAAGAAAATTTAGTAAACTCATATTCTATGCGATAATCGTATATATTTTATTATTCAATCTAGTAAAATACGCTGCAATTTTACCAAACTATCCTCGATTATGTGGTAGGTTTTACTACATTGAAGAATGAAAGTTCTGCCATTGTCACATAGAGTTCGAGTTCACTATGAAATGTAGTAACATTTATTATTTTATTTTTCTCCGTGCAGAAATGACAGTGATAAAAGAATTACCAATCGTGTGTGTACTACGTTAAGTGAACGTTTATTAAAATAATTGAAATGTTCATTGACGATTATATGTAAACTGAATGAATGTTTTTATCATTATGTCGACGTTCCTTTAACTTTAGTTTGAAGGTGTTTTAAACATCATGTGAATGAAGTCTTTGAGACTTTTATGTACATTGAGAAAGCATTTTTCGATTAAATATCCATTTGTCTGTTTCTTGTAATTGTTATGAAAATTGTGTGAACTTTACAAACGTCATTACGTTTTATGAAATTTGAATGCTTGTGAACTAAATGTTTTTAAACATTATTTGGATGTCCTTCGAAATTTATTTCGATTCACTTCAATGCATTCAAACGGCAACTTGACGTTTTTGAAATTAATTTATACGTTTTTTTACCATTTGTTAATGCCATTTGGACGTTCGTAAAATTTTGTGCTTACTTTTGAGCGAACTTTTTCAACATTATTTAAACTTTCTGTAAACATTATCTGGACTATCCGCAGTGATTAAGAATGGCGATTCGACATCGTCTGAACACAGCATCTTCGTATGTTCTTACACATCATCTGATTGATGATTTATATGTAGGTTGAGTGTACTTTTTGTTACATAATTTGGATTGCATTGAACTTCAGTTGGATGTTCTTTATTATTTTGGAACGCTTTCTGAATGTTCATCATACTTTACGTATACTTTCAGTGAACATCTCTTTAACATTATTTGATGTTCTTCAAACTTCATTTTGACGTTCTACAGAGTTTTGGAACACTGTCTAGGCGTTTACTAAACTTTATATGTACGTTAAATTAAAATTTTTAATAAGTTTGAACGATCATTATATTGTATTTCTATATTATATTTTAAATTGTATTAAAAGTTTTTTGGCAATTTATTATCATCAATCAGATTTTATTTAAACTTTATGTTTCTGTTCAATGAATGTATTTGTATATAGCGGATACTTTGAAAAAGAATATTTAATACATTCTGTTATGATTAGAAGATTTTTCAATATTAAATATAACTTCTTATTTTATTTGTAATTAAATTTATATTTGAAATATTTATTTATATATACATAAATAATTTATTGAAATTTAAATAAAGATTTAATTATATTTTTATAATATTATTTAATAAATTAACATTATAATCACTTGCAGAAAAAACAAACTGGAAAATTTGACGTAATTTGTCAGACATTTTTTTCATAAATACTGGCAGAGCGGACCCAGAAGCATTTTACTGTTTAATTTGAAATAAATTAAAGGAAAATTAATTTGTGTTTAATTTGAAATTATTTTGAGTTAAGTATGCAGTCTACAATTTGAATTTTTCCATAATTTATGGTACTTTTTATTAATAAATTATAATAAAATTTGGCTTGATGATTTGTATAAGAAGTTAAGATGAAGAACAACACCCTTTCCTAAACTAATTATGAAGTTTTATTTATTGAAATTGCTCAACAAATAAATTTGACCCAATGGAGATTTGAACGTAGAGACTCATGCTTCACTGATCCGAATCCTGTCACACAGACGCTGCGCCACGACACTTATCAGTAATTGACTCTATTACTCTGAAACCTTCTAAAGGGTGGTCCAACCATAATGCACGATGTTAATTGTAAATAAAACAAAAAGTTTTCAGAGAATTATCTTAATATTTTTTATTATGATAGAAGGATCTATGACAATTATGTGTGAAACAAAATATCGGCCAAATGCTCGCCACGGCTTCGGTGGCATACCTCTATCCGATGGTCCATATTTTCAATGACTCTGAGACATAATTGAGGTTCAATGTCGTTAATGTGCCGAATTATCTCATCCTTTAGCTCTTGAATTGTTCTTGGCTTATTGACGTACACTTTTTCTTTTAAATATCCCCAAAGAAAGAAGTCCAACGGTGTCAAATCACATGATCGTGGCGGCCAATTAACATCGCCACGACGTGAGATAACACGGCCATTGAATTTCTCGCGCAAAAGAGCCATTGTTTCGTTGGCTGTGTGGCAAGTGGCACCATCCCGTGGCGAGCATTTGGCCGATATTTTGTTTCACACATAATTGTCATAGATCCTTCTATCATAATAAAAAATATTAAGATAATTCTCTGAAAACTTTTTGTTTTATTTACAATTAACATCGTGCATTATGGTTGGACCACCCTTTATTTACAGTTTCTTGCTTCTTAAACATTATGCAGAGCGAAATTTCCCCCGGTTTATGGTAAAATTTCAGGTAAACTATCTAACATTTCAAAAGAACTTGTAATACAATATTATTATAAACCATGGCATTATTACCAATTTTAATTTCTTACCATATTTTGAAGCATTTCTTATGATGTAATATTCAAATAATTGGAACATAAATATTAAATTATTTTAAAAATATAGTAATAATTCATAGAAATTGGCTTCTGGGTCTCTGCTTCTAGAATTTATAGGAAATTTTAGCCAAACATTTTTCTCCGTGTACCTTGTAAAAACTGTGATAGCATATATATATATGATATAATTATTATTTATTTATAATGACGACAATAATTGCTGCACGGAGATACAATTTTATGAAATTTTACTATTATTTATATCGGTTATTAATTTAATTTTTAGCAGTTAATACAAATGACTAGTTATGCTATTGTAAATTGTATTCTTTAAGAAGTGAATAATTTTTTAAAAATGTGAATAATGTCATTACTTTGGGTCAAAAAAGTAAATTAAGAAATAAATTATTAAATTAATACCCACACGGCATCAGTTTAATATGACAAATGCTACTTTTTTGTAGGAACAATTTTAACTTTTCATATAACATTTCGAATCGAGACGGAATCGAATCTAAACTACACACTCTTTTCAAATCAGGTTAATAATTTAGTAATAAGATATTTTTCTAAACTTCGTAAAATTATTCGTTGTAAATTTATAATTGATCAACTTAAAAATTGTTGTTGATAGTTCTGAAGAGATCTAAAAATATTAGACGAAACGTCAGTTGTATAACTAAAAGTAACATTTGTTGTGTTTTTATTCGTCATGGTCACGCCGTACTGATAATTAGTTAATATAAATCAAAGTATCGGTTTGAGCAAAATAATCATTTAATTGAATAAAAGTATTAATAGCAAATTGTAATTAAACAAAAATTTGTTGTATACCTAATAAGAATGTGTAATTCAAAAGCTTACAATACTAAATCATTATATATCTTCACAAAATATTGATCAATTATATTTAATATTTCAAAAATAATATTATTTTGTTAATAACATTGATTAATTGCATGTAATTACGTCGAAAAATATGACTGGTTTTTTATAGATAAAAGTTACAATGTTCTTAGGTAGGAATAGTTACAAAATTCAACAATCTTAAAAAATACACATATATTAATGTGTTGTATGACATAGTGTTAACCATAAGCTTTGACATTCTGTAATACGAAAAACATTATTTTTCCCAAAAAATGCTGTTCATTACTAAGTATTTACGACTTCGTAGACAAATTTGTAATTTGATGCACTTATTTACTCAGACAGTTATAAGAAACAAAAGTAGTTATACAGGGTGCGGCAGCATAACTTCCTTTTTTAAAATACGCGTCATTCAGTCGGTTAATGTCGTAGCGGAGCGCTTGTGATCTCGTTCGGG
>JABFPR010000284.1:0-10911 GCA_022817345.1 Neoscelio sp. ZL-2020
TACATTCCAGAAATTTACTCGTGTCCAGGGTACAAATATATTCCTAAAATATTCTAGGTTATTTTAAAATTTATAAAAAAATTCTAAGCAGAGATTCGAACAACGGAACTCCGAATTAATAACGTGTCGTCTTATCCTCTCGACCACTGAGGTTGTTAAATATGAATGTTTCGTAAGTAGATGCCAGTGAACCTGTATCCCCTCTATCCAGACAACTGGAAAGAGGGGATAGGATTCGTCCTAGAGAAAGAGGGAATACAGCGTCAGTATCATCTGCTAATGAAGCATTTACATTTAATAATCTCAGCGTCTGAGAGGATAAGACGACAGGTTAATAATTCCAGAGTTCCGTGGTTCGAATCTTTGCTTATAATTTTTTTATGAATTTTAAAACAACCTAGAATATTTTAAAACGTACTAAGAATATTTGTACCCTGGAAATGAGTATATTTCTGGAACTATTTAGGAATATTTTCGAATATTTCTAGAACATTATATTATCAGAACGTCCCAGGAATATTTTGTGTTGTTAGGGGACAAATAAGTCAATGATTCGTTATTCATTAATAAATTTACCAATTATTACTGTTAGGTTTATTAATGTAACATGTTCTTAGCATTCACTAATCATTATGAATAAATTCCACAAGTTAACCAATCAAATGCTTTTTATCATAAGTTGTTATTAATCAAACATATTAGTTAACTGCGGAAACTCATAAAGTACTAATGATTCGCCGTTAGTTTATATCTATTGGCGATTAAGTCCAATAGACGATTGACAAATTACGGAATACTATAACTTGTTTTAATATTGATTAGCCAACATTATGTTAGCATATTTTATATTTGAATGCTCATTACTCACCAGCGAAATATACCAGTATTCTACTCTTACATGCTCGATTTTGTTTTAATTTCTTGGAGAAGAAAGTTCCATGCATGATCATACAAGATCAGGTACATGGATTTGTATGATCTTACTTGTTTATGTATAATTGTACATGATCATGAATGATCATGTTCATGATTATGTATGATCATGTAAGATAATTCATGATCATGTATATTTATATATGTTCATACTTAACCATGCATGAGTTTTGATGAATTTACGTGGCCATGTCTTCAATTAACTTGATCATTCATGATCATGTATGATTATACATGAACAAGTAAGATCATACATGTTCATGTAGTACCTGATCATGCATGATCATGAACATGATCATATATGATTATACATGAATAAGTAAGATCATGCATGTTCATGTATCTGATCATACATGATCATGTATGGAACTTTTTCCTCGGATTATATATAAGATCTGTTGCCAATTGTTTATATATCTGATGTAAAATCTCATACGATTCGTTTTGGTATGGTTTCTTGAAGTATTATGACATGAATATAAAATAATCAAAAATTACTAATCGTTTCTAACAGTTTAATGGATTAATAAATTAACTGGTGTCCTGAATAATGTTAGTACACGTTCGGACGATTCCAATTTTGGGACTTTCAATTTGTATGGAGACTTCCCTGAGAAATGTTTGTTCTGATGAAAAATAAAATTGACCACAAGATTATCAAAGTGTGTTAATAGTTAGAGATCGCTTAAACAATTTTTCTATATCATTTGAATTAAAACAGAAATATTATCCTTACGAAGGATATTTGAAGAACTTTGGAAAATTTAGATGAAATTTCATGAAACAAGTACATAGCTACGAATTAAATTCCGTCATTTTTTTATTTTTATTGATTTTTTAATGAATTAAAATTGACTAATTTAATTAAATCTACGCGACTCTGAATTTAGATTTAATTAATGACAGAACTTCCGAAATCGTACGCAAAGTAAATATTCAATTGGTATTAATGATTTTCCCAAATTTATCATAAAATCACAAACTTATGTATTATATAATGATTTTAATAAATTAATTGATATTGTTGCATTTATTAGTTAATAATACATTGTTCTAATATTATTAAATAACTTAAGCATTCAATATAGTATTTATTTCTTTAGTTGTTCTTGAACTTCTTTGACATATTTTAAAAGTAAGTTCTGACAATTTTAACACAATTTCCAATTGCAAACCAATGCAAAGTTATGGTAATTTGTGAACATTTGTCATTAAAACATCAAAAAATCTTTGTATAAAATAATTGAAATATAATTTTTTAAATATTTTGAGTAAGGAGTGACATAGCTTTTTGTAGGAATTATATAAATTCTGTTTTCTTTTCTTATTTATGGGAAACAAATATTTTCGAAAAGTAGTATGTTTTCGAAAGGTAATTAATTAATATTGTAAACGTAAATATTAAACTTCAACTTTCAAATTCTATTTAAATTAACATAAACTCACTTTATTATTTTTTAATTTCTTGTATTCTGTTTCATACAAATAAGGTTTTGACATTTTTGTCATTTAAAAGGAGAACAACATTTATTACTTATATAACCATCATTTTTCTTGAATATCAGAGACTAAAACCTCCCATTACATTTTCTCACACATATAATTCTTTTTTGTAATAAATAATTTGAAAATCTATAATTTGAAGATACAAGATAATACATAAGAAGATACATAAATTCATAGAGATACGTGTTGGTAAATTTTTCAGTAATGTACTACGTATCTTATGATTATGATTATTTTCTCACATATGAGAATCCATAAAACTGTATAAATATATGAAGGAAACTTGAAATTTTCTTGTACAAAACGTTGACTTAGCAATCTTTTAAATAACTGAATAAATCTTATGTATATTTCTAAGCAATATTTAATAATTAATAAAGTAATAAATAATTTGTAGACAATTTTTAATATTAGTTGAATATATACTTTGTGCACGTTTTCGGATGTTTTATTAATTAAATCTAGATTCACAGTCGCCTAGATTTAATTAATATAGTAATGAATTTCAATTAATTCAACATATCAACATATCAGCTACTGCAGTTTCTTAAAAATGTATTGCATAAAGAACAATTTTCGAATTTTCATAAAGTACCACTGAAATTTTCCTGAGTTATTAAAATATCCTTCTTAAGATGCATATTTCGATTTAAACATAAATATATAAGAAATCTCTTTAACCTTTGTGTATCAACTGATATTGTTCATCTTATAGTCAGTTTTGCTTCTCATTATAAGAAATATTTCTAGGGGAATTGTCCTAGGGGAAAATCTCAAAAGCACTACAATTGAATAATTCTAACATACATTCTTACTTAATTAATACTAAATGAAACAGATCATTTTTATAACGTTACAACACGCCCAGAGAGTATCATAACTCCCAGCAGGTTTACTGTGTATTTAATTTACGATACGTCATTTCGTTGAGTATTGAATAAATTGAGTCTGAATTGATATATTTCAAGCTGAGTACTCGTTTTAGAAGGTACCTGTTGAAAACGTACATTTTAATATTATACTATTATAATTATTAGAATAATTTTCTGTCATAAAAATATCGATGCGATTGGTCATAAGGATAAATTTGACACATTACTCCGAAATGAAAGAACGAATAATCTGTTAGAAATGTCGACTGGCGCATAACGCCCTACGGCATATATAAACCCGATGTCTCCTACTTCTAGTTCTATTAAATGTCTATTTATGAGAGTGTAAATTACAGTTTTTTATCTTTATTTTTTATTTTATTGATTCTCAGATTTATTCTCAAATTTTTATACTAAAACTCAATTTATCTATTCCTTGTTTTCGCTTCTAATTTCAATACTTACTTCATGGTATTAACGAACAATTTAATTATTGCTTAAATAATTACAGTGTCGTTGTTGTACTATCTGAAACTAAATTTCAATTTATGAAAAATTACACCTGCATTATCCGACAACTTTTCTCTTACAAAATAATATCTTAAGGTTTTTCATCAGTTTCAGTACTGGAATTTTACTGTTTTAATAATTCTCTTAAGTTTCCTATGTTGGACTATCGTAACCTTCACCAATTGTACGTTGTTTCTTGTTTCCACTTCTGTTTTCAGCGTTTGTTTCAGAGCATTGAAACCTAATACTACGGTACTTGTCTACGAATAATAACATTAATAACAAATTACACTACACCATTCCACAACTTTCACCTTACAAAACAAAGTCTTCAGGTATGTTGTTCCGCAGTTTCAATACCCTTCGCTTCGTGTCTCTACTTCAATGTCGCGCATTTCTTCAAGTTCGGAATTCTATCCTGAAAATAAAATTGGTCGACATCAATTTTTTAGTCGCCGTTTTCTATCATATGCAGCTTCATGTGCTTTTTCGTAAGCGAAACTCCGAAACCAATCGTTCATTGTACTTTTTTCGCTTTATCGTCTTCTTCTTGTTACTCTAGTGTCGAATAATTGTCTATCATAACGTTATCTCCCTTCTTTCCTCTCCTCATCGCTGAGTGGTCAGTCGCCACGGTTTATTGCTGACAAATCATTTTCACGATTACTGAATTAACGTTGCATCAACGTCCATTTATCATTAATGTTGTTTAACGTTTAATCGTTTGACTTAAAATCAATTACACGTTTTTTTTGTAATAATTATGAAGTACAGCAAAAAGAGAGACAAGGTAATCAGCAATAAATTGTTCGCTCCTTTCATTGTAAAAGCGATGTTTCTACAATACGAATTCGATTCTTGTTCTCAACATTGCGACGAACCTCTGTAAGCGTTTGCTCCAGATTAGGTAGAATTCGATTTTTGCAGCTTGCAGGGATGAAGAGTTTGAGTGTACTGTGGGATACTGCATTTCAAAGGCAAGATTGTGCGACGGATACGCCGACTGTCAGAATGCTTTGGACGAACAAAATTGTTCCAACCGCTGTACGGCGCATTGTTTTCTACCAATTATTTGTACTAGACAACCTTTTGTCTTATCTAAGTATTTCCTGATATTTTACTTCTTAACTGTTTTTAAAGATGACATTCCAAATATATAACACGTACCCGGGAAAAAGGATTTTGCGTGGCAATTCGCCATGTTTAATTTTGCAAAATTGTGTGTATGGTCTCCAGCGTTGGATTAACTTTTGTGCGGGTTTTGGGCCAACCTCGGTGTAAAGATTCTTTAGAAATTAAATAGGGAAAAATATTAGGTGGACAGATTAATTCAAGAGAGTAGTTGACGAATCTCCATCTTGGAAAAAGATGGAGATGGATGGACCGTGCGTTGTCGTGCAATATAGCTTGTCTATTTTTTACGTTTTGTAGTGTCAGCAACGTTGTTTTTCCAATTGTAGAGGCAGCGAATTAATTTGTGTACCTAATATAACGTGAGAGAGAATGATACTTTCACGCTTGAAACTTAATAAGATTTTCAAATTACAAAGAAGAATAGAGAAGTTATTTGAGTGTAAATCTGTGAGTGAACTCGCAAATTCACATGAAAATAACTTTCTGCCATTTTTCATTGCAAACGAATAAAATTCTGAGGATTATTAGATGATTGTGTGGAATTGTCAGAATCAAATGGGATTCTAAGTTTTAAAATAAGTTTTAGTTATGGGATCTTGCTACAATAGTCACTGGGTTAATCCGAAACTGTGTATTTGCAAAATTACAAATCAATTTTTACCGGATTAAATATCATTTAATGTTATATTATAATATATGGTATTATAATGTAATATTAAATACTACAAATACCAAAGAATTAAAATGTCAAATGGAGAAAAATAAGCTATAAGAATTACGCCGAAATTAAATATTTCAAATTTAAGACACATGTTTCTCAATGTTTGCGTTTATTATATTTATAATGTTAATTAAAAACGAAATGTCACTTTCTTCAAACATAATTTTGCATATTTTGAGCTAAAATGTGTTAGTATTTACTTTAATTATCAGTTTAAACAGAATGAATACTTTCAAGGAAAAGTTTGTTAAACAATAAAGCAAGTTGTTTATCTGATTTAGTAACTTAATAATTGTATTGCTGTTTTGTTGCAACAAAAGCGGAGATTTCTCTTGAATGACAATTTAAACTTCTTGCAACTTTGTATTTTTAAACTGTCGATTATAATATTCGTTTATATTATTAGAAATATGAGTAAATTTTAAAAAAATTCTTACATTATATTTACTTATTACGTTTTGAAAATTACTGAAAAATTTGTTTGTATGATAAAAAATACAAATTGTCTACATATTTGTTTTTATATTTTTCATTGTATCCATGTTTTCCATTATATGGTGAAGCGAGGTAGCAAACCTTTATTAATATCCTCCGAAATTAATAAAATAAAATGTCAACTTTAAGTGTCAAAACTTAGCTATATAAAGTTTCGACAAGTATTCATATTTTCATAGAAATAATACAAAGTTTATGAAGTTGACACAGTGCTGTAAATACATATTAATTACTATTTTGAATCTAGGCTCGAAGCAAGTCTTCGTCTCAAGGTTAGACCTAGTTTTGGACACAGTTTGGGACCCTGATTTGGACTTTGACTTTGACCCAATTTTTAATCTTAACTTCTATCTAACGGTGGCTCCAATTTTGGACTCAGTTTTTGACATCGGTTTAGACCTAATCTTGGTTCCTGACTTAGACTTAGCTATCGATAAAATTTAGTCTCAGACTCAGACTGGACGAAATCTTAGTCTTAGACTTGGAGTTATTAGAAGCCTCAGGTCTGGTCCCAGTCTTGGATCGAAGCTTGGATTCAGTTTTGGATCCAGACTGGTACCTAGTCTTGACATCAGACGACTAGGCCCGATTTTAAGTCTAAGCTTAATTCCAATTTGGAAATAGTCATAGACCCAAGCTTGGGCTCAGTCTTCACGTCAGGCTTGAACTCAATCTTGAATCTCTATTGCAACCTCGGTGGGTTCCCAAACGACAGTCCAGGGAGGTCCATAATCCCGAAAGAAGAGGCCTTCCAAATAGATAAATTATCGACTTTCTTATAATCACAAAGTTGATATATTTGGATAGAAACGTGTCATATTTACAGTTTTATACATAATGTATGAAAATTATTGAGATATTGATATTTAGCTATTTCGTGACATATTTACTCCACCTTTTTTATGTAATAATATAGTACAGCTACCACGCTTCATCCTATAAATAATGAAAAGATAATAATACCTGAAAGTTGAATCCATATTTTAAAAAATATTCCTTTCAACTTTAATCTTCAAATAGAATTGACCTGGGTGTTTATTTTAAACTGAGTATTAAATGACACATTAGTGTAAAGTAAAGTCAATTTTCAATTACTATTAACAGTGTGTAAAATAGTTTGCACTATATTTAAGACATTATTTTATACAAAAATAAATAAAATACAAATGTTTTATAATTATTTATATTTGCAAATTTTTATTTTATAAAATATGTATAGAATAAAAGATTTCTGTATTTGAGAAAACTTGTTCCATTTTTATAAAATATTTTTGAAACTTCTAAAAAACTTTAGTTTGTTTTTAAAGTTCAAAATGAAAAAAAAAACATTTCAATCGTAATTCTTATAAAAGCTATAAGTATCCATTTTAATGAATAGTTTCAGTTTAAGAATTATTTATTATTACCAAGATTAGAACGTAAGAATCTTCTCTATTTTACTATAACAAATTACACGTCATTAAACTAACAAATTCTTTTTCCCCATTTTACCGGATAAAATTACAAATTAATAAATTTAATTAAATGATTATAAATATGTTACAACACAATATATTCACGTTTGCTATTTAATTAACATTCTCTCGTGCAGTGCCCATTTTAATCGTATTTATTTGAAAGTAAATTTGGCCTACTATCCTATCTAAGGATCCCAGTAAAAAAAATAATACATTGAAATACATAGGAAACATGAAAAAGACAAGAAAAACATACTAAATTCGTTTTATCGCAAGTTTTCAAAAACTATGCAAGGTAGAAATACAATGATAAAATATTAAGATATTTGTATCCAGTTAAACACTTGTTGAATCCATTTCAATTTCTGATTTTGAATTAAACATACATTTTTAAAAATATATCTTTGAGATATTCGATATAAGAATTTTTTCTTAAAATTATATATACTTAATGATACAAATACTTTGCATAATTAATTTGTTTAATTATCTATTGATTTAAGAACTATATTTCTTACACTTTTTCTATCTTTAGTAATTTTTCAAGAAAACGAAAATAGCAATTGCTCTTTTAAAATTTAAATACGTTTATACTTTATATATAGATATTCGTATTAAATTTCGATATTCCTGATCAATAATCTATCAAACCAATGTAAATTTAACTTCCAATAATAACGAATAGCGGAGGTATTGCTAATTTCACCATCGAATGCTGAAAATATAGTAAAATAAAAAAATGTATGTAATAAAATATAGATGAAAAAACTGTTTTATTATTATATAATAATCTTTTTAATTACCGGGATCGACATTTTTGAATCTCACGCTATTAATTAATTTTTATAATTATAACCACTCGTTCCGGGCAGAAGTGCACGCGCATTATCGAGCGAGTGAAATCACGCGAAATCGCGTATTTATATTAATTACGAATTAAAACGGAACAACAAGTATTAATATATTATCACGATACAGAGAGCCGAAATCCCTTCCTCTTATTCCGCGCGCAACTTTAATTAATGAGTAATGCAATTTGTCCGTAAAACGTCGCCCCGCGATTCGGCACCGCAAATTCGCGAGATCCATAAATAATTCTATTATTTCCGACGTTCCTTTTAAAATGAAAATCTGTCTTCGGTCTGATTTATTTCATTCATTTGGTCAATTTTCATTTCTTTCGTCGTTTTATTTGCATTTTATTCTTTTTCATGGCGCATTTTTTTCTGAAATTATTCACAGCGAGGTGTAGGCCGGACGAATTTACGTGCTCCGACGGAAGTTGTATCGGTGCGAGCGCAAGATGCAACGGGCGACGTGATTGTGTCGATTATTCTGACGAGCATGACTGCAATGGTATTATCTTCTTTTTTACTTTTCACGTATGCAAAATATTAGCAGAACATATGCAAGGAACATCGATAAAAAATGGAAATAATTTGTGGAACGTTGACTACTTTTCGGAGCAGATGCCAAGGCAATAATAGTTCCTTCCTTTTACTTATAATAAATACTTGCTAAGGAAATCTTTGATTTTTTTATTTTGACATATTATTTCATAATATGTCAAAATTTAAATATGTCATTTTATTTTGAAATATTTGTATTCTTTATTTGAATTTAATTTGATTATCATTTTCGATGCCTTGTATATTTGATTTCTGCACTCAGTTCTCTTTCCTATGTTTCCAAATTTAATTTATCATCGATAAACCATTCTTCTCTGTTAAAACAAATTATCCTTCTAAGTTTATAATTGAACGAAATTACTACAGTGTCAATCGTGAAATATAATATTTTTGCGTGTTTATTGCAGTCACAACGTGCAGCAGTGAACAATTCCGATGCATAGACGGCATCTGTTTGAGTATCGATAAAAGATGCAACGGCGTGACGGACTGTCGTTCGGGCGAAGATGAAGAGCATTGCGGTGAGTTTCTCATTTTAACCAATAATTTTGAACTTCGCGCAATAATATAATTTGAAAGTTTATTCAAAAGTTGAAACGATTCACATCGAATGATACGAAGAATGCAAAACGTTAAATTGGAGATCAATTTTGACCGCCGAAAAGACGAAATCGATTTTACGGGACGAGGCTCGAACTAAAACTATATTGTTTACTAATCGCAATAGTTAATCTTACTAGAGTCGTAGATAATACAACAAATACAATTACAATTTTTTGTTGCGATTGAGTTTTCAAAGATAAAGAGTAAAATATTGGTTCTTCAAAAGTCATTTAAATGAAAATTATGTTCAAGAATTTTCGACATTCTCGTAACGCAACAAAAATTAAAAACAAATATTGCATCTTAATTATTGTAATACTTACAAAAATTGTATCAGCAACTCGCCAAATCTCACACTCGAAAGCTTTTTGTTGTAACAACAAAACTTATTAACATTCGTAGTTCGATACACACCTCATAAAAAGAAAGAAAAAGAAACACGAACATCATAGTCTTTCGAATATTTTGTTGAAATACCCCGTGAAATCTTGACGAAAACATAATTATCTCACGGGGCTTTTCGATTTATCAATCATTCGTGCTGAGCTGGCGACTTCCACAAGAAATATCGATTAAAATCATTTATGTCATTACGAGAGACTTCAATAAAGTAGCTTAAAACTCCAAAATGATAAAACCGAATTATTGACAATTACTTGACAAGAATTATCGTATGACAATAATTTTAATCGATGAAAAAATGTGACGAAATGCCTGCCAATCGTTTTGTTCAAACTGTCAAGAATCATGCGTTGAAAAATCGTAATGTCGTGTCACGAATATCGTAAAGTAAACGAAGAAAGAGAAAAAAAAAAAAATTAATGAGGTGGTTGGGGCTAAGAGGGCTGCTATATATAAAGCGCATGAGTGTGGTGTGTGGAGCAGATTGTAAATCATCGGAGTTCCGCTGCACGGACGGACGCTGCATCGGCTATGAATTGCAGTGTAACGGCAACGAGGATTGTGCCGATGGCTCCGACGAGAAAGAATGTGGTAACTATGATATCGCCAATCATTTTTTTTTGTATTCACTCCGCCTTGCACGCTTACACCACACGCATTTCACACGACGAGCACAAACCCTGAATTTACAGAAAAGATAACTTTTTACACACAGTTTTCATTAAGAATGATATTTGTTTACACGTGCGTCAATTTACGGAGGAATGTCACTTTGTCTACCGTGCACGTGACTTTTACAAGAGGGACGTAGGTACCAACGCGATAGCTTCAGACAGAATATCATTAAAGTAAATGCCATTGAGGTTTTG
>JABFPR010000285.1:0-10877 GCA_022817345.1 Neoscelio sp. ZL-2020
AGAAATCCACGCCCTGCTCGGTGAGAACGGCGCGGGCAAAAGCACGCTGATGAAGATCATTTACGGCGTGACCCAGGCCGATGCCGGCGAAATGCTCTGGCAAGGTCAGCGGGTGAATATTCGTAATCCGGCGCAGGCCCGGCAGTTGGGGATCGGCATGGTGTTCCAGCATTTCTCGCTGTTCGAAACCCTCAGCGTCGCGCAGAACATTGCCTTGGCGATGGGCGCCAGGGCCGGCACGCCGAAACAACTGGAGCCGACAATTGCCGAAGTGTCGCGCCGCTACGGCATGGCGCTGGAGCCGGAGCGACTTGTCCACAGCCTGTCGATCGGCGAGCGGCAACGGGTGGAGATCATTCGTTGCCTGATGCAGGACATTCGCTTGCTGATTCTCGACGAGCCGACGTCGGTGCTGACGCCGCAAGAGGCCGAGGAATTGTTCATCACCCTGCGCCGTCTCGCCGCCGAGGGCTGCAGCATACTGTTTATCAGCCACAAACTCGCGGAAGTGCGCGCGCTGTGCCATAGCGCCACGGTTTTGCGCGGCGGGCGGGTCGCCGGGCATTGCGAGCCGGCCGAATGCTCGGATCAGCAGTTGGCGCAAATGATGGTCGGCGAAGCGGCGGCACTGATCGGCGAATATCCGAAGGTCAGCGGTGGCGCGGCGTACTTGCAGGTCAACGGCTTGAGCTGGCACAACCCCGATCCGTTCGGCTGCTCGTTGAGCGACATCAGCCTGCAAGTACGCAGCGGCGAAATCGTCGGTATCGCCGGGGTCGCGGGCAATGGCCAGGATGAATTGCTGGCGCTGCTCAGCGGTGAGCAAACCCTGTCCCGCGACAGCGCGACATCGATCTGTTTTGCCGGGCAAGCGGTCGCCGCTTTGCGCCCGGATGCGCGGCGCCAACTCGGACTGGCGTTCGTCCCGGCAGAACGCCTGGGCCATGGCGCGGTGCCGGAATTGAGCCTGGCCGACAACACCTTGCTCACGGCCTTTCAACAGGGGCTGGTGAGCAACGGTTTGATCGAGCGCAGTAAAGTCGAAGCCCTCGCCCAACAGATCATTCAGCGCTTCGGGGTGAAAACCCCGGGCACTCACGCGGCCGCGCGCAGCCTGTCCGGCGGCAATCTGCAGAAATTTATCCTCGGCCGGGAAATCCTCCAGCAACCGAAACTGCTGATCGCCGCGCACCCGACCTGGGGCGTGGACGTTGGCGCAGCGGCGACCATTCACCGCGCGCTGATTGCCCTGCGCGATGCCGGCGCGGCGATCCTGGTGATTTCCGAAGACCTCGACGAACTGTTCCAGATCAGCGACCGCCTCGGCGCCCTGTGCGCGGGGCGTCTGTCACCGCTGCGAAACACCACCGACACCCTGCTGAGTGACGTCGGCGGCTGGATGGCCGGGCAATTCAACGACGCGCCTTCATCGGCCACGCTTTGACGGAGTTTCCCCCTATGTTGCTTTCCCTCGAACCCCGTGGCCAGCAATCGCGCCTGATGCTGTGGTGCTCGCCGTTGCTGGCGGCGCTGCTGACATTGGGTTGCGGCTCGCTGCTGTTCATCGCTCTCGGCCATGACCCGCTGCAAACCCTGCACACGCTGTTGATCGCGCCGATCAGCGACCTGTATGGCGTCTCCGAATGGTTGGTCAAGGCGCTGCCGATTCTGCTTTGCGCACTCGGTCTGGCCGTGGCGTATCAAGCGCGAATCTGGAACATCGGCGCTGAAGGTCAGTTGCTGTTCGGCGCGCTCGCCGGCAGTGCGCTGGCGGTGAACATCATCGATATGCAAAGCCATTGGGCACTGGTGCTGATCCTGCTCACCGGCACTTTCGCCGGTGCCGCCTGGGCCGGGTTGACGGCGTGGTTGCGCACGCGCTTCAACGCCAACGAAATCCTCACCAGCATCATGCTCAACTACATCGCACTGAACCTGTTGCTGTTCTGCGTGCACGGGCCGCTGAAGGATCCGGCCGGCTACAACTTTCCCGAGTCGGCGATGTTCGGCGACGCCAGTCGCCTGCCGCTGCTGATGGAGGATGGTCGGGTGCATGCCGGGGTGTATTTCGCCTTGCTCGCGCTGGTCGCGGTGTGGGTGTTGTTGCAGAAAAGTTTCGTCGGTTTTCAGATCAAAGTGCTCGGTCTGGATAAACGTGCGGCGGGGTTTGTCGGTTTTCGCGAGAAACGCCTGATCTGGCTCGCGCTGTTGATCAGCGGCGGTTTGGCCGGGCTGGCCGGGGTCTGCGAAGTGACCGGGCCGATTGGGCAATTGGTGCCGCAAGTCTCGCCCGGCTATGGATATGCAGCAATCACCGTGGCGTTTCTCGGCCGGCTGAATCCGATCGGGATTCTGTTCTCAAGCCTGCTGATGGCGCTGCTGTACATCGGCGGCGAAAGCGCGCAGATGACCCTCAACCTGCCGCAAGCCATCACCCAATTGTTTCAGGGAATGATGCTGTTTTTCCTGCTGGCCTGCGACGTGCTGATTCTCTATCGGCCACGCCTGAAACTGCGCTGGGCACGGCGCACCTCGACCACCGCCGTAACCGCCGGAGCGCTGTGATGGATATCGATCTGCTGAGCAATATTTTCTACGCCATGGTGCGCTGCGGCACGCCACTGCTGTTGGTGGCACTGGGTGAGTTGATCTGCGAGAAGAGCGGCGTGCTCAATCTCGGCCAGGAAGGAATGATGCTGTTTGGCGCGGTGATCGGTTTTATCGTCGCCCTCAACAGCGGCAACCTGTGGCTCGGCGTGTTGTTGGCGATGCTTGCGGGGATGCTGCTGTCGTCACTGTTTGCCTTGGTGGCGCTGGTGTTCAATGCCAATCAGGTGGCGACCGGGCTGGCACTGACGATCTTCGGCGTGGGCCTGTCGACCTTCGTTGGCGCAGCATGGGTCGGCAAGCCACTGGCGGGATTCGAACCGTTGGCGATTCCGTACTTGAGTGAGATTCCGCTGATCGGCCGCATGCTGTTTGCCCAGGATCTGCTGGTGTATCTGTCATTCGCGCTGTTTGCGCTGGTGGCGTGGGTGATCATCAAAAGCCGTGTCGGCTTGATCATTCAGGCAGTCGGCGAGAACCCGGACGCGGCCAGTGCAATGGGCCTGCCGGTGCTGACCGTGCGCACCCTGGCGGTGCTGTTCGGCGGGGCGATGGCCGGTCTGGCCGGGGCGTATCTGTCGCTGGCTTACACGCCGATGTGGGCCGAGAACATGACCGCCGGACGCGGCTGGATCGCCTTGGCGCTGGTGGTGTTTGCCAGTTGGCGGGTGTGGCGGCTGTTGCTCGGGGCTTACCTGTTCGGACTCGCCAGCATCCTGCACCTGGTGGCGCAGGGGTTGGGGCTGGCGATTCCGTCGAGTCTGCTGGCGATGCTGCCGTATGTGGCGACGATTGTGGTGTTGGTGCTGTTGTCGCGCGATGCGGTGCGGACTCGGTTGTATGCGCCGGTGTCGTTGGGGCAGCCGTGGCAGGCCGGGCATTAAAGCGGTGATGTCACTGGCCTCATCGCTGGCAAGCCAGCTCCCACAGTGGCGGTGTTGTAGACATGATGTGCGAACATCGCTGAGCGGCCTGCGAATTTGAGAAGCAAGCATGCTAAAGCCTGGAGTATGCTCCGGGGTCAACAGCTCTTTTGAGAGCCGGTTCGATGTGCTGCGACGAGCGTTGCAACAACGACTCGGTCAGGCGTGTCCATTGAATCCGTGAACCGTAATATTCAAGGAACCCCGTCATGTCCCAGGCAAAAAACGCACTGATCATCGGCGCCTCCCGCGGCTTGGGCCTCGGGCTGGTGAAAACCCTGCTGGCCGACGGCTGGCAAGTGACCGCTACCGTGCGCAATCCGCAAAAGGCCGAGGCGCTGCAAGCGCTGGGCAAGGTGCGGATCGAAAAACTCGACATGGACGATCAACAAGCGGTGATCGCCCTGAGCCAACAGCTCAAGGGCGAGACTTTCGACCTGCTGTTCGTCAACGCCGGGGTCAAAGGTCCGGAGGTGCAAACCCCGGGCGGCGCGACCCTGGCCGAAGTCGGCCAGTTGTTCTTCACCAACGCCGTGGCGCCGATCAACCTGGCGCAGCGCTTCGTCGGGCAGATCCGCGACGGCAGCGGCGTGCTGGCGTTCATGAGTTCCGGTCTTGGCAACGTGACCGTACCGGACGCGCCGGAGCTGGCGCTGTACAAGGCCAGCAAGGCCGCGCTGAACTCCATGACCAACAGTTTCGTCACGCAACTGGGCGAACAGAAACTGACCGTGCTGTCGCTGCACCCGGGCTGGGTGAAGACGGACATGGGCGGTGAAGGTGCTGACCTGGATGTCGAGACCAGCACCCGTGGGCTGATTGATCAGGTGAATGCGTATACCGGCAAGGGTGGGCATCATTTCATCAACTACAAGGGTGAAACCATTCCCTGGTAAACACTGAAAACCACCTGTAGGAGCTGCCGCAGGCTGCGATCTTTTGATTGTAAAAAACAAGATCAAAAGATCGCAGCCTTCGGCAGCGCCTACAGAGGGTGATGTGTTGGCTTGTCGGGTTGGGCTTGCCCGCTGTCGCGATTTGTTTGAAACTGCGCAGCTCGTCCAACGCGGCGACCCTGGATCAGCAGACAGGGCAACACTGAGCTGGCAACCCTGAACCCAACTTTCAGAGGAGCCGGCCACAATGCCTGCGACCCGTACCTGGTTAAAAAATCCCCTCGCCATTTTCACGGCCAATGCGCTTGATGCCCGTGGCGGTCTGGTGCTGCAAGACGGCGTGATCGTCGAAGTGCTGGCGGCCGGTCAGCAACCGTCCGCGCCGTGCAATGAAGTGTTCGATGCCCGCGAGCACGTGATCCTGCCGGGCCTGATCAACACCCATCACCATTTCTATCAAACCCTGACTCGCGCCTGGGCGCCGGTGGTCAATCAGCCGTTGTTCCCGTGGTTGAAAACCCTGTATCCGGTGTGGGCGCGGCTGACTCCGGAAAAACTCGCCCTCGCGACGAAAGTGGCTTTGGCTGAATTGCTGCTGTCGGGTTGCACCACCGCCGCCGATCATCATTACCTGTTCCCGGACGGCCTGGAAAACGCCATCGACGTGCAAGTCGACACCGTGCGTGAACTGGGCATGCGCGCCATGCTCACGCGCGGTTCGATGAGCCTCGGCGAGAAGGACGGCGGCCTGCCACCGCAGCAGACCGTGCAGGAAGGTCAGGTGATTCTCGACGACAGTCAGCGTCTGATTCACGAGTACCACGAGCGCGGCGACGGTGCACAAATCCAGATCGCTCTGGCGCCTTGCTCGCCCTTTTCGGTGACCCCGGAAATCATGTCGGCCAGCGCCGAACTGGCGAATAAACTCGACGTGCGTCTGCACACGCACTTGGCGGAAACCCTCGACGAAGAGGATTTCTGCCTGCAGCGTTTCGGCCTGCGCACCGTGGATTATCTGGACAGCGTCGGCTGGCTCGGCCCGCGCACCTGGCTGGCCCATGGCATCCACTTCAACCCGGATGAAATCGCTCGCCTCGGCCAGGCCGGCACCGGTATCTGCCATTGCCCGAGTTCGAACATGCGTCTGGCCTCCGGCATCTGCCCGAGCATCGATCTGACCGATGCCGGCGCGCTGTTCGGTCTCGGCGTGGATGGTTCGGCCTCGAACGACGCGTCGAACATGATCCTCGAAGCGCGGCAGGCGTTGTACATCCAGCGTCTGCGTTACGGCGCGGAGAAGATCACCCCGGAACGCGTGCTCGGCTGGGCAACCAAAGGCTCGGCGAGCCTGTTGGGGCGTACCGACATTGGTGAGCTGGCGGTGGGCAAGCAGGCGGACCTGGCGCTGTTCAAGCTCGATGAGCTGCGCTTCTCGGGCAGCCATGATCCGATTTCGGCGCTGTTGTTGTGCGGTGCCGATCGTGCCGATCGGGTGATGATTGGTGGCCAGTGGCGGGTGATTGATGGCCAGGTTGAAGGACTGGATCTGAAAGGCCTGATCGCCGATCACAGCCAGGCGGCTCGGCAGTTGATCGCCGGTACCTGATCCAATAAAGAACCCTGTAGGAGCTGCCGCAGGCTGCGATCTTTTGATTTTGAAAACAAGTCAAAAGATCGCAGCCTGCGGCAGCTCCTACACCGGATTTGTGGTGGGCTTAGAGACCCAACAGCGACAGCATGATAAACGTCGCAAACAGCACAAAGTGCGTCATACCCTCAATCGCATTGGTCTCGCCGTCATTCAGGTTGATCGCACTGACGATCAGCGTGATGAAGATCATCACTGTCTGCACCGGGGTCATCGCCATCTGAAACGGCTGACCGGTGTACAGCGCCATCGCTTCCATCACCGGCACGGTCAGAATCACCGTCGACAGTGACGCGCCCATCGCAATGTTCACCACCGATTGCATGCGGTTGGCCAACGCGGCACGCAACGCTGTCAGAATCTCCGGCGCCGCGGAAATCGCCGCCACCAGAATCGCCGTGATCACCGGCGGCGCGCCCGTGCCTTCCAGGCCCAGATCGAGGGTCTTGGACCTCACTTCCGCCCGTGCGCCCATCACCACCCCCCCAAACACCCGACTCCCGCTCGACCCCGCCAGGCCCAGCGCGCTCCGTTCATTTACCCCCGGTCCTCTTTTCCGCCGCTCACCCGGGTAGCGTTAGCCGCAACCGGATCTGTGCGGCCCGACTTGCGTCCGCAGGACCCTCGCGTAAAGCACCACCATCGCACCGCTGGTGAACGCTGAATAAACCTTCCAGTTGGCCGCCGGAATAAACTCCGGCACCACCATCGATACGCCCATGGCGGTGAGGATCATCACGCTGTAGCTGCGTGCCGAATCATCGTTGTACGACTGCTCGCCGTGCTTGAGCCCGCCCATCAACGCGGCGAGGCCGAGGATGCCGTTGATGTCGAGCATCACCGCCGAATAGATCGTGTCCCGCACCAGTGTGGCCGAGGCTTCGTTGCTCATCATGATTGCCAGGATCACCACTTCCACCAGCACCGCAGCGAGGGTCAGGATCATCGTGCCGTAAGGATCGCCGACTTTTTCTGCGAGCAGTTCGGCCTGATGGGCGACGCGCATCGAGGCGGCGACGATGAAGCCGATCAGCACCAGACCGCAGATCAGCGCGACGACCTGCCCGCTGTGGAGCATCCAGTGTTCCAGCGGGTAGGCGATGCACGCGGCGATCACCGCCAGCAGCAGAAAGCTTTCTTGCTTGAGGATCGTGAGCATGACGGGCCTTTTTGCCGAGAGGTTCGAATGAGCTACTGACTGCGGCGCGGCGCTAACGTTTCGTTACACCTTAGCGCACCAGCCGACAGCGTGAATCCACTGACTTGCACTGCGTTGGTTCCGGCGCTGAAAAGATCGCAGCCTGCGGCAGCTCCTACAGGTTGCGCATTCCCCTGTAGGAGCTGCCGAAGGCTGCGATCTTTTTGTTTGTTGTCCTGTTGGTCAGCAATTTGCATTGCCCCTGACCACACACAACAAAATGGAGCTCCAATTCATGCAAATACGTCCGCTGCACAAACTGCTGTGCGCCGCCATCGGTCTGGGGATCAGCCTGAGCGCCAGCGCTGCCGATCCGCTGAAGGTCGGTTTCGTCTACATCGGCCCGATCGGCGACCACGGCTGGACGTATCAGCATGAACAGGGGCGCAAGGCGCTGGCAGAGAAATTCGGCCCGCAGATCAGCACCAATTACGTCGAGAACGTGGCCGAGGGCGCCGACGCCGAGCGGGTGATCCGCAACATGGCCAAGGACAACTACGACCTGATCTTCACCACCTCCTTCGGCTACATGAACCCGACGCTGAAAGTCGCCAAACAGTTTCCCAAGGTGACCTTCGAACACGCCACCGGCTACAAGCAGGACAAGAACCTCGGCACCTATCTCGCGCGCACCTACGAGGGTCGTTATGTCGGCGGCTTCCTCGCAGCGAAGATGACCAAGACCAAGAAGATCGGCTACGTCGCCTCGTTCCCGATTCCGGAAGTGATCCGCGACATCAACGCCATCCAGCTGGCGCTGAACAAATACAACCCCGGCACCGAGATCAAAGTGGTGTGGGTCAACTCGTGGTTCGACCCGGGCAAGGAAGCCGACGCCGCCAACGCGCTGATCGATCAGGGCGTGGACGTGGTGTTCCAGCACACCGACAGCCCGGCACCGATCCAGGCCGCCGAACGGCGTGGCGTGTACGCCGTGGGTTACGCCTCGGACATGGCGCACTTCGGCCCGAAAGCGGTGCTGACTTCGATCGTCAACGACTGGGCACCGCACTACATTCAGGCCACGCAAAGCGTGATCGACCACAGCTGGAAATCCCAGGACTACTGGGGTGGTTTGAAAGAAGGTACGGTTGAACTGCCGATCAGCGACCTGGTGCCGGCACCGGTGAAAGCCGAGGCCGAGCAGATCATTGCCGACATCAAGAGCGGTAAGTTGCAACCGTTCACCGGGCCGATCAAGGATCAGGCCGGCGTGGAGAAAATCCCTGCTGGGGTGAGCGCAACCAATGCCGAATTGGCGTCGATGAACTATTACGTGGAAGGGATGAAGGCCGAGATGCCGAAGTAAACCTTCGATTCACCACACAAAACCCGGTGGGAGCGAGCCTGCTCGCGAAAGCGGTGTGTCATTAAACAAAAATGTTGTCTGGCACCCCCTCTTCGCGAGCAGGCTCGCTCCCACATTGGAAACACAGCGTATTCAAGGATTGTGTATGGATCAGCTTCCGGTCATCGACATCAGCCCGCTCTATTCCACCGACCAAAACGCCTGGCCCGCCGTCGCCGCGCAGATCGACCAGGCCTGCCGCGAATGGGGCTTTTTCTACATCAAGGGCCACCCGATTTCCGCGCAGCGCATCGACTCGCTGCTCGACCACGCCCAGCGTTTTTTTGCGCAACCGGCAGAAGAAAAACTGCGGATCGACATCACCCGGACCCGCCACCATCGCGGCTACGGCGCCATCGCCACCGAACAGCTCGACCCGGACAAACCCAGCGACCTCAAGGAAACCTTCGACATGGGCCTGCACCTGCCGGCGGATCATCCCGAGGTGCTCGCGAATAAACCCTTGCGCGGGCCGAATCGCCATCCACCGATCGCCGGTTGGGAACCGCTGATGGAGCAGCACTACCTCGACATGCAGGCGCTCGCGCAAACCCTGCTGCGGGCGATGACGATTGCGCTGGGGATCGAACGCGACTTCTTCGATTCGCGCTTCGTTGAGCCGGTCAGCGTACTGCGGATGATCCACTACCCACCACGCCACACCGCCAGCAGCGCCGCACAGCAAGGCGCCGGAGCGCACACCGATCACGGCTGCATCACCCTGCTCTACCAGGACAGCGCCGGCGGCCTGCAAGTGAAGAACATCAACGGTGAATGGATCGACGCGCCACCGATTGACGGCACCTTCGTGGTCAACCTCGGCGACATGATGGCACGCTGGAGCAACGACCGTTATCGCTCGACGCCGCACCGGGTCATCAGTCCGCTGGGAGTGGATCGCTATTCGATGCCGTTCTTCGCCGAGCCGCACCCGGACACACGTATCGAATGCCTGCCCGGTTGCCAGGACGCACAGCATCCGGCGAAATATCCGACCACCACCTGCGCCGAATTCCTGCTGTCGCGCTTCGCCGATACCTACGCCTATCGGCGCGAGCCGCAAGCGGTGTGATGGATCGCTTGGTCAGGTTTTGCCAATTGTTTCGGCGCGCATCTGTAGAATGGCCGCCATCTGCACCTGATGAGAAAAGAATATGTACGATTGGCTCAACGCCCTGCCCAAGGCCGAACTGCACCTGCATCTGGAAGGCTCGCTGGAGCCTGAGTTGCTGTTCGCCCTGGCCGAACGCAACAAGATCGCCCTGCCGTGGAGCGATGTCGAAACCCTGCGCAAGGCCTACGCCTTCAACAACCTGCAGGAATTCCTCGACCTGTATTACCAGGGCGCCGATGTGCTGCGCACCTCGCAGGACTTCTACGACCTGACCTGGGCCTACCTGCTGCGCTGCAAAGCGCAGAACGTGATTCACACCGAACCATTCTTCGACCCGCAGACCCACACCGACCGTGGCATCCCGTTCGAAGTGGTGCTCAACGGCATCGCCGCGGCACTCAAGGATGGCGAGCAGCAACTGGGCATCACCAGCGGTTTGATCCTGAGCTTCCTGCGCCACCTGAGCGAAGACGAAGCACAGAAAACCCTCGATCAGGCGCTGCCGTTCCGTGATGCGTTTGTCGCCGTCGGCCTCGACAGCTCCGAGATGGGTCACCCGCCAAGCAAGTTCCAGCGTGTGTTCGACCGCGCCCGCCACGAGGGTTTCCTGACAGTCGCCCACGCCGGTGAAGAAGGCCCGCCGGAGTACATCTGGGAAGCCATCGACCTGCTGAAGATCCAGCGCATCGACCATGGCGTACGCGCCATCGAAGACGAGCGCCTGATGCAGCGGATCATCGACGAGCAGATCCCGTTGACTGTGTGCCCGCTGTCGAACACCAAGCTCTGCGTGTTCGATCACATGTCGCAGCACAACATCCTCGACATGCTCGAGCGTGGGGTGAAGGTCACCGTCAACTCCGATGACCCGGCGTATTTCGGCGGCTACGTCACCGAGAACTTCCACGCGCTGCACGAACACCTGGGCATGACCCAGGATCAGGCCAAGCGCCTGGCGCAGAACAGCCTGGATGCGCGCCTGGCAACACCGCAAAAACGCTGAAGTTCCCATCTGGGAGCGATCCCGCCCGCCACGGCCTCGCCCCAGCCACAGCTTGAGGTGTCTGACCCACCCCTTTCCCCCGCAGGCCCGCCCCCCCCCTCACACCCGCTCCCACCCCCCACCCCCCCCCCCCCCCCTCC